>PVHY01001034.1:155627-178493 GCA_004024945.1 Uropsilus gracilis | reverse complement strand
ATCTGGTACCAACTGGAGTGACAGGATTAGGAGTCAAGGTCCTGGCATTTCCAACCAGAAGTGCCCTAAGACTGAGGTAAACCCCACAAAGCTCCTTGAGGAGCAAAAGTGGGGCTCTATTCTGTTTGAAACATTTGTGAGGGTGTAGACTCTTTCAGTTTGTTTTTCCCATATCTAAAAATAATCCTCTTGTCTATCCTGGTTATTAGGGTTTGATATCTGAGCAGCTGCTGCTGCAGGCAAAAAAATCCATAAAAAAAATTTAAACGGGGGTGCCCCTATCCCCCTGATAACAGGAATAGTATAAAAGGGAGTGGAGTGTTAGGAAACTGTGTACACACGTATTGCAGTTAGCAAATTAATAAATTAGTTTCCTCCAACTTTCTCTGTATCTAAAATTTCCAATTAGGGCTGGTGCTGACTTTCTGTCTCAGAATCTGAAAACCTGTTTAACCAACTGACATCAGATAAATCTCTCAACCCAGGAGTTGTGGTGGTTCTTCTCACCTTATGTATCAAGTTTATACCTTTGTGTTGAACACAATTTTCCTCATTGATAAAGTCCAGTGATTTTTCAAAACAGCATTTTTATCAGATCCTCGCAACATCATCGTTTAATTAACTACAGTATTACTTCCTCTTGGCTGCAAAGATAAGAATTAGACATTTTCAGAGTCATGGTCCAAAATGTTGGCTCTCATCTGTTGACTGATGAGCCAACAGATACCCCTGTTTTTTTTGTTTGTTTTTGTTTTTGAGACTAGGTCTCGCTATTTTTTGCCCGTGGAACCGCAGGCTCTCGTTGCCCGGGGTACCGCCAACTCAAGCAATCTCCAGCCTCAGCTTCCCAGGTAGCTGGGATTACAGGCGCGCACCACCACGCCCAACTATTTTTTGGAACTAGGTCTCGCTATGGGCCCCAGGCGGGACTCGAACCGCAATCCCTAGCCTCCGCCGTTTCATAGGCTGAAGCTTACAGGCACGAGCCACCGTGCCCGGCCTACCCTTGTTCTTTTAATAGCTTTTCTTTCACCACTTTCACTCGATTTTGTTACAATCAGCACTCATTTTAGGGGATCTCTCCTGAAGAATCCCTCAGAAAAACAAGAACCTGCTCTTTAGGTGCTTCGACTATACCAAGACAATCCTAAGGAAAACAGGAAATCCATACAGCAAAGAAAGTTGTTTATTTCTTTTTGAGACTATATCTTGGTATTTTTGCCCGTGGAATCGCAGGCTCTCGTTGCCTGGGGTACCACAGACTCAAACAATCCCCAGCCTCAACTTTCCAGGTAGCTGGGATTACAGGCGCGCGCCACCACGCCCAGCTGTTTTGGGCCCCAGGCGGGACTCGAACCGCGAAGCCGAGTACTCCCAACGTATGCCAACAGCTGTGCAGTTTTCATATACCCTGTGTCCACATGTAGAGGTTATGAAGTTACCTATGACCCACAAGTAACATACTCAACGTAGCTTTTCAGTGAAAGGGCAAGCTTGCAGTCACACAATTTTCGTCTTGAAGTTTCAGTCTCTAGTGTATATCGAGGAGGTGATAGCTGATAACTAGCAACCCCCGCCGCCGTCCGTGTTCGCCCCCCTCACCCCCACGAGCTTGCAGGCCCAACACGTCTCCCGGCCACAGGCACTCCGCAGGAAGCCCCGGCCGCTGGAACCTTGGTTCCTGCGGCCCAATCAGCTGCCGCGGCGCCGCGCTCAGTCGGCCGCGTCACGTGTCGACGCAACATGGCTGCTCCCGGGCGAGCTGAGCAAAGGTTGCTGCGAGCTTGAATGTGGCTGAGGAAGACGGGAGAAATCTGCTGCTGGGAGAGGGTACGTTATTGGCATTTTTGGAGAAAGGGGCGCAGTACACGCCTTAGTATTAGGCGGTCAGCTTGGTGACCCGCTGTTGCCCCGCAGTGCGGGAATGGAATCTTGGAACCGAGTGAGGAGCTGGCTGGCGGCCTTTTCACCTTTCGCCCAGCTAGAAAAGAACTTATATTTACATTACGCCCCTGGAGGAGGAGTGGGAGGAGAACTTACACTGAATTTATAGCCAGTTTACTGTGGCTGGCCTAATTTATTTTTCAGAGGCCCCTCTGACTCCTCGTCTGTTTTGGAAATAGCTGAATGAGGTGAGAGCAAATCATATATAATAGAACTCTTTTGAAACGTTTATTGTATTTAAAGATGCCCTTGTGTTTGATAGAGGATTGATAAACGGGACACAGTGATCTACTGTGGGCTGCCGGGTCAGAACTTTTACCAGCTTGAGGGTAAGTTTTAGTAGCCACACTGTAGGAATGGCAAGTTCACAACTTTCGGAACCACACCAGTAAGCATAAGAAAAAGTCATAGTACTAGGCTGGGAAGCATAAATTACTTACTTCAGACACACGCAGCATGCACTTCTCTACGTATTTATCAGCCCCATATCACACACAAACACAAATTCGAAGCACCTGTAGGGCAGAGATTGTGTCTCTGTTACTGTAACCAAGGCCCTCCCAAAAGTTCAATTCCAGGAAACCTAAACTACTAAACCTGCAATGGACTCAACATTTTCCAAATCATCTCTTACATAGAAGCAAGTACTCATTAAATGTTAGTCCATGTTGAAATCTTGCAGTAACTTGATACCAAGAAAATCTAAATTTTGTAAAACCATGTTGTCTTTTAACTGTTAACTTTTGAACTTTTGCTTTTCTTAACTCTGCTACTCCCATAAAACTCATCATTCATCCCAACCAGTGCAGGGATCAACTGCTTGTCTGTGTGCCAAAGCATATAGATTGTTTCCATATGACCAGCCAGCACAGAATGATTTTTGAGTTACTTAAAAAGGTATTCCTCAAAGAACATACATGACCTGCAAAGCCTAAATACTGTCTGTCCCTATAGAAGTTTGCTGACCTTTGTTCTAGGGTGTAACTAGAAGTAAAATGGGTGGGTGCATGTACTCTATATTACTAAACACCAAATTATTTTCCACTGTGGTTGTGGCCAACCAAATTGAGCACAATTACATTAGCAGCACCACCCCAACATTCTTGAAATTGTCAGTTTTAATTGAATTGTCATTAATTGAAATTGTCAGTTTTTAGCTAACTTGGATACACATTGGCACCTTGAATTTTGTTTCCTTGATTATAACCAGGTTAAACATCCATGTTTATTAGTTGTTTTGACTTTACTGTGAAGTGACTGTTCAAACCTTTTGTCAGTTTCTCCTGTTGCTTGCCTTTTTGTTATTCCTTATATTGCATTCCTTTGTCAGTTATGCAAGTTAATTTTGGTTAATGTTTTATATTTTTTATACCAAGTTATATTCTTAAGGGTTATAAAGATATTTTGTATTTTATAGAAACTGTTGTCCCTCTTATGCTCAGGTTTCTAGTAAATCACTTGGAACATTTTTTTTTTTTTTTTTTTGCTATGGTGTATATACACTGATTCTTCAGATTTTGAATTCAACTTATAGTGAAATCTTTTAAAATATTTGTGATCTTAAGACTTTCTAAGTTGGCCATGGTGGCGTGCGACTTTAATCCCAAGTCTAGGATGGGAGACTAAGACTGGGAATCACTTGAGTTCGCGGGTTCAAGCCCTGCTCAAGGCAACATAGTGAGACCTAATCTCAAAAATTAGCTGGGCAAAGTGGTAATCCCAGCTACCTGGGAGGCTGAGGCTGGGGATCGCTTGAGTCTGGGGTACCCCGGGCAACATAGCAAGACCTAGCCTCAAAAAAATAAACAAAAAACCTTTTTATAAACTATCTTGTTTTTCTACAGATAAAAATTAATGAAAAATACGCATAATGGAAAATCATGAACCAGGTGATATTGCCAAGGAAAACTTAATTTTCAATATTATAGCCAGAAAAATTAAACAACTTCCAGAAGCAGACAGGTAAGATCCCTTTTTAAAAACTTTTTTTGGCCAGGATTTTCATCCATTTATGTCAAATTACAGTCTAGAGTATCAGGAAGAAGTAGCCTTCTGCCTTAATGAAAAAAAACAAGGCCCAGAGATTGATAAATGATTTTCCTCTAAGTCAAGGTGAGAATTCATTGTTGGATATATCTAATTGTATGATGGTTCAAGTGGTTTTCTATTTGGCTTAGCATACAGTCAAGTGTAAGCATTTATGGACTCACGCTAACAAGTGGACTCAAGTAACAAAACTTGAAAATAGCTGTTGTCTTCTCAATTCACTTCTATCACTATGCTTACCAATCTGAGAGAGTAACACACATAGCTAGACAGGAATGTCAGTGAATGACATCATGGCTAAAAGGTCTTTAAGGTATTATTAAACAGAAAAGGGGTATATACATTGGTCTTTGAAGACACCATTGAGTGAATTAGTATACTTTCTAGAAGATGTTTAGACCTCACTGGCAAGAAGGCCTCTTTGACTAGGCTCCATTTAAATCCTTTTTAGTTTAGACTAAAAAGGATAAAACGAATCCAGCCTGGGGGAGGGGGAAGACACGACAACACACAATTTCAGGCAGAGAATGGTATGGCTAGCCCCAGGATAGTTAAGTTTTGTCACTTTGAGGAATCAGTTAATTGAAGTTCAAGGAAAGTGGTCCTAAGATTGTAGGAACAAGTTTTCTAAGCAGGGAATGAAGTGATCCAGCTGCCATTTCTAAAGAACAATTGTAGTTGCTCTTTGAAAAATATATTTAAAACAGGAGGAAAGTGGAAGAACAGTAGAAAAACTGGCATAGTAGTCCTTGTGAGAGGTGACGGTAGGGTATTAAGTTAAAGGTTGAATTTAAAACATATCTTGGAGGTATAGTTTTACTGTTTTGAACAAATTTCACTCATTAATACTTACCATTTCAAGAAGGGAGAACACATAAACCTTGGACAGTAAAAATAAGAACTTGGTGACATTTAATAGGTTGCCTATCCCACACCCTCTTCGCCTTTGCCCTACCAGACATACATGGTGTTTGTTGTTTTCCTGAACAACAGAAAAACTTTCCAAGCAAAATATTTCCAATCTAGCAAAATTAGAGTCAGAAAGTCTAATAAATAGATGATAAGAACTTTGGAAGGTTGTCACTAAGATATTCATCAAAATAGAACAGAGAAGTAAATCGGAGATGCAAAGTAATCTTTTGAGTTTGAAGATAAATATTAGCACCTAAATAGGATGCCAGTAAATATGACAATCTTATTCCTTATTTTCATCTGTCTCTTGTATTTAAGTTCATTCCTTCTTGCATTATCAATAGATGTACTTAATGCCTATTTGAAAAAATTTCAACTAAATATCAAAATTTCACTTATCTACAAAATAATTTCATATACCATGTATTTCATTGACACTTGTTAAATTTGGCTTTGTATGTCATGTATTTATTTTGTTGTGTATGTCTTGGCCAAAGTCATGCTTGTGGTTGTTTAGACACTTCTGGAAAACTGACTGGAAAACTGACTAGCACAATTACTAGCTAATATTAATTTTGTACTTAATGAGTTATGAACTAAAATGTCACTTAAAAGCTGTTCGTATATAATTTAGAAATTATATAACATGAAAATATACATAGAGAAAATACCTGAGCATTGTTTCTATTTTATGATTAAAATGGAGGTAGAACATCTTCAGGATTATGAACATCTTCAGGAATATTTCATAGGAAGTACTCAAGTTCCCAGTTCCCTCAGCTTGAACAAAATACACAGGTTTTTCCATATTTTCTGATACTGATAGGTTCTCTAGACGTTCACTATTCTAAATACTATCTTGTGTACCCCGTGTTTCTAAACTGCCTTTTCTCTTACACTGCCATTACCATTGTACTAGTCTTCTGTTATATCAAGTTTACATCTTTCACCTTCTAATAATATATGAAAAAAATGAAGGTAGTTTTCAAAACCAAGTTTGCTGCATATAGTAGATGCTCAGTGACTTAATGACTAGCACTATTGTAAAACTTGACAGGTTTGAAAGGTTATTACCTTAGACAATGTAGAAAGCTCAATTAGAATTTCTACAAAAGATGTTTTAAGATGGATGTCAACCACAGTAATTATAGGGGTGGTTGTGTGGCTAGTTTGGACAAATTAAAATAACAGATTTAAATGTTTCATATCTGTTGCAGATGGCAAGAGAGGTGGTTAAAAAAAAGGGGGGGGGGGAGAGACTAAAGAGTTTGGAATATTTTCATTATCCAGCAGTAACTATTAGTATCATTTTTTTCCCCAGAGTTAATGAGTGCATAGAACATGAACACCTTAAACTCATGAACACCTTGGTTTAAAAACCAGATATGCCACTTGATATATCAGAGTAACAACTTAATCATTTCAATAGGTTGTTGTAAAGTACCTAGCAAAATATGTTAGTACTCTTTCAAATGGCCCCTTACATCCCCCTACCAATCCTGATTAATGTGTCAGGCAAATGTGAAAAGGAACATTAACTCTACCTCAGTGAATGCTTTCTTTTGATCAGGTTTTATTGAAATCAAAAATCTTTGTATCCATTAACTTTAAGTTGTTTACAGACTAGTGGGAAACCTGACATGCTAATTAGTAATTATAGAATAATTACTTTATACTGTGATAGAGACTAGAGAGGCAAGTATTTGGTATTATGGGATCCCAGAGATGCATTCAAATCACTAAGAACTTCCCTGCTGTACAGCTGGAGTGAACTTTCTCTACTGTAATACCCTTTGCAAAAATCACAAAATACATTTAATAAGATCTGGCTATGAAGTGTTAACTACAGGCTCATAAGCCTTTTACAATAAAAATCTTGTAAAACATGATTTTAAAAGGTTTTGCTTTATGAAGTTAGTGGTTTTATCTTGTTCCTCCTAAAATCTTGATAAAATTCTGTAATATGCTGGAATTGTTGGAGAGTTCATACACACAAGTAGAGCCAATGGAAAGGTTACTCGTTTTTCTCACCCATTCAGGAATCTACTTGAACATGGGTCAACATATGTTGGAATTAACGCTGCCCTCTGTGGCCTAATAGCAAATAGTCTTTTTCGACGTGTCTTAAATGTGACACAGGCTCGTATAGCTTCTGGCTTACCAATGGCAGTGATCCCGTTTTTGACAGCGGATATATCTTACAGAGGTTTTGTTACTTTACCACTGAATACAGGTAAGTTCTATTTCACTATCATTTTGTCATTATCATGTGCTTTAATATTTGTCATAGCTACATTGCTCTAATGTAGTCTCAGCATTGAAAGAACTTTTCTAGCCTTTACGTAAAGTGGGAATTTATTTATTAGTGTGGTTTATAAAACAAGAATGCATACACAGTTCTAAATATTTTTATCTAACTTTTTCAAGAGTAAGAAACATTTAGAAACTTTTTAAATGCTGATTGCATTAGGTTTTTTGAAAATTTTACTTTCTTAAAGGGGAAATGTTGTATATATTGTAACAATACTGTGTAGTAAATCTCTCAAAGCACTTTTCATGTATATACAATAAACATGTTTATATAGATGATGCTTTATGGCCCTTTGACAGCTTATAGTGTGTGCTGAGTGC
This sequence comes from Uropsilus gracilis, assembly GCA_004024945.1. Taxonomy (NCBI): domain Eukaryota; kingdom Metazoa; phylum Chordata; class Mammalia; order Eulipotyphla; family Talpidae; genus Uropsilus; species Uropsilus gracilis. Next base: position 170,960 of record PVHY01001034.1, on the reverse strand, counting down.
TTTGAGAATCACTAATCATCAAAGACTTTTGATTAATGGTTTTAAAATATTACCACAGGTTGTGATGAGTCTATTCACATCATCTTAAATGCGACCCCAAATCTGTTTAAACTGTTATCAATATTTTAGTTTAACATGTTTGGTATAAAAGGAAAGTTTATGCTCCAGAGAGACCTACTATCCAATGAACTGAACAGACTGAGTGAAAAATTAGCTATTTTTAATAAATATTAATTTGGAAATGAATGGTATAAAAATGACACCAAATTATGTAAAAAATATACGATGATGTAGAAATTGTTTTTAAAAGTTTCTTAAAGACAAATATATTAAAAAAAACTCGTTTGCCAGTACAAATACAAAGAGCTAGAAGTACAAACAGTGATTATTATATTTAAATTTAGAACAAAAAAAACTTTTCTTAAAGTACTTTTATATTATTCCTGGCTGCCTAAGGCTAGCTATACATGTAGTTACTTAGACCTTCTAACACCTTGCAGAATTGCATTTGCCATATACTGCCTGAAAATGTGCTACATGAAAGGAAACTGCATTCTTTAAGTCCTGCTTGCTTGATTTTCATGAACTTCATTTCCAGAATTTATTTCCTAGGTGACTTGAATTGTGAAACTTGTGCTGTAACACGAGGAGGATTGCTTGGTCTTGTTTTGGGTGGTCTTTACCCTGTTTTCTTGGCTATACCTGTGAATGGAGGCCTGGCAGCAAGGTAGGAGTGGGACTAGGGAATTGCGGTTTTGAGTCCTACTTGGGGCAACACAGCGAGACCGAGTTCCAAAAAATAGCTGGGTGTGGTGGCGCATGCCTGTAATCCCAGCTGCCTGGGAAGCTGAGGCTGGCTGGGGATTGCTTGAGCTCGTGGTACCCCGGGCAACGTGAACCTGCGTTTCCATGGGCAAAAATAGTGACACCAAGTCTCAAATAAAAAAGAAAATGTACAACTTTAAATAGCAAATATATTTTCTAAAGCAGTACCTTTTTTATTTCAGAGCTAGTAAAACCTTTTTTAAAATGACTAATCAAGAGTTGCGTCTCAAGAATTTAAAAACAGTTCTAGGATTTATAATATTGTGTCTTTTGGTATGTAGCTCAGATTCTTAACCTTAATTCGTGTTTGACTAGCTGCAAGTATGATGTCTATACTTGATCTTTATAAGCTACCTTATAAACACAATATCTTAGCTTCCACTAAGGACTGTAACTCAGGAATAATTTATTCTCAGATGAACTCTTGCATCAAATGGTCTATGATACATGAACCTCCGGAGGTAAAACAGAAAGGAACAAAAACAAACAAAAAAACTAAAGAATAACTTCTTTTGGACTAATAGATACTCAAGAGAATACTTAGTATTTAAGCTTAAACTATTTTCTTAAGACTTCTGAGATTAATATATACTGTACATTGGTTTGCCACATGATAGTTTTGTTTTCTGGTGTAATTATCAATGTTTTCTTATAGGTATAACTCAGCACTGCTACCAGAGAAAGGAAACATCTTCAGTTACTGGATTAGAATTTCTAAACCTGTATTTAGAAAGATGCTGTTTCCCATTTTGCTTCAGACGACGTTTACTGCATACCTCGGGTCTAGACAGTATAAAGTACTTATAAAGGCTCTCCAGTTACCTGAAACTGGCCTAGAAACAGAATATTAATAAGCAAATATGTACACAAAAATAAAATCATAAAATTAACCTAATGTATGAATAAACATTCATTTGTGATTTGAATTATGTGGTGTAATTTTGGATCTTATATGACAAAAAGCTGTTCAGGGCAACAAAAGGGTTAACAACCTCTTAAACAACAGTGTAATTTGTCTAATTTGCCTCATCTCTTCTTAGCGTCTTCTACACCTTTACATTAGCAACACACCTAAAGAAGCACACAGTTGTTTTCAGTGGAGACCTTATGCCAAACAAGAGTGAAAATAAACAGAAAAAAGTACCTCTGTATTTTACAGTGAATACTATACTTCATTTCCCCAACTGTTTTCCATAGGTATTAATCCATAGACTATTAGAGCATATTTAACAACCTTTCTCAAGAGGGATTAATTCCAGTATTTCTTAAAGACAGTTATATGGGCTTAGCTTGGCCTACCTACCTTAATGCTACTTAAAAAATCATCTTATTTTTATACTTGGGAAGCTATATTCCTAAAAGATCGAGGCATATTTCTCTTAAATTACATAAACAACTGACATAAGGCATTTAAATGGCTGCATATTCTTGTATTTCCTGGTTTTCAGAAATGTCCTAGTCTATTCCTCAATTCCCAAGATCATTTCGATGTTTTAAGTTAAACAATCATGTTTTCCGTCCTAAAGCATTTCACCCCAGCTCATTAAAACACTTTATGGGACCAGCATTCAAAATCAGCATTGTTTAATAGAAACTTTCTGATGAAAATGTTTCATACCTGATTCTATTAGTTACCAGTCACATGTGAATACTGAGTATTTGAAATATGACCAGTGCAGATTAATTAAATTTTTTAGCTACATATGGCTAAAAGCAGCAGTATTGGACAGCGCAGATCTAAGCCAACACCTACGGAACAAGCCAGTCATGCCAAACAAAATTCTAAGTGCCATCTTTGCGCATATTCACAAGCATCTACTCTTTCCAGATACAGTGACATATCTGTGAAGTAATCTTAAACTATTTAAAATGTCACCAAATAAAGAATACATTGTAGGTAAAGCTTCCGTTTACGGAAATAAAGCTGTGTAACCAAAGACTTAAGAGTTATCAAAATACATTTTCAAGTTTTCAAGCAAGAGTTATCAAAATACATTTTCAAGTTTTCAAGCAAGCAAAGGTAGGCCCAACCAAACATTCAAGCAATGATTCTGATTGTGAGGCAAAAGAACTTGTTTTACACTGCTTTCTCAGTTACAGAATTATAGGTGGACTTTTCATTCTGACTCCTTTCTGGATTTTTCCAGACTTCTAAAGTGAGTATGTTTTACAACTAGGAAAAAATAAAGTTTTTTTTTTTTAAAAAAAGTCACTTTATGAACTGAAAATCAAGAAAAAGTTCTTTGACCCCAAATGAATCTAATTTACCTGCACTTATTAAAGGCAGAGCTCTATTCATAACAGTAAATTAAAGGCAATTCCTGACTTCAAAATAGGACCCAAATTACTAATGTAACTGACTTGAGTAATTCAAAATGCACTGACATAAAATTATTTAGCACCAATTATTTACTCTAAACACTCCCATAGTATATCTTCCCTAGCATATCATCTATAAATAAATGGATATAAGAATTTTCAACAATGGTATCTGTAACCAAAAAGCACCTTTTCCTAACATCTTTTAATATTATCTTTTCAATTAGCATGTTATTTTAAATCTACTGCTACAAATTTGCTAGTTTTTTTGGTGAGGGGGCTAAGACTGGCTAATCTGTCATGATCTGATTACAATTCATAATTAAGACCTATAGAATGCTGCCTTGGTCAGGAAAACATTTTGACACTTCAGTGCAGTCACAATGAAACTACTTTGTTCTTTCACAATTTATTTTGTATAGTTATTAATTCAAATAAATAGAGGGTATATTAATAAAATGTGTATCTCCAAACTGTAGAACACTAAAAAGTCAGGGAGGTCTAAGAAATTGACCTCAGCAGGAACAGAGTAAAGTTACAGATTTGGAAGTTGGGCTAATGGTAAAATTCACACCTGTGTCATTAGCAGAATTACACAAATGGTTCAAAAAAACATCTGGCTAGACATTTAGATTCACTGGAAATTGAGCACAATATCTTCAACAAAAGTAATTTGGATTCAACAAGATTCCCCAAATCTGTTGTAAACTCGTTTCTTTTTAAAACATGGGGAAATGGATCTAAAACACTGTACAAATTCGTGAAAGTCAATACTAGAAATAAAACACTTATAACCAAACCAATGACAAAGGCAAGCTAACAAGCAACTTTCTGTTACCTTAGGGCTAAGAAAATCTAACATTACATAATTTATATTCCTAATAATTTACCTTCAAAGTAAAATTTAAATGCTCTCTAGTTTATACAGTTTGTTTGCACTTTAAAATAATGTAAACGGCAAATTTTCAATCCAGGCCAAAGTCAGAACTCAGTCTGGTATTTTAAGACTGGCAGAATACTAAGTTATCCAAGCTCAAATATGTTAATAATGTGTTGGCAACATAATTACTCATTATCAGTGAACTATTCACTGTCCTTCATCAAAGCAATAGTTATATGATCATCAAATAGTATTGATGCCTAGCCTCTGGCTATGGTATTACAACCACCTGTACTATTAATACAATAGAAGCATCCATCAGTCACTTAAGTACATGCCATGGGGAATCTTTTTTTGCTGCCTCGTTTCATAAGCACTGAATACATTCACATTTTAAGAAACTGAGTAGATTTAGTAAATTTTGTGTAATACCAACAAAATAATCAAACTAGCTAATATGATGAATCAAACTGGAAGGAAAAGTCCTATTCCCCTCTATCTACCATCTACACAGACCCAAAGAGTATGATACAATGTCACCCTAGACCTGATAAAAGAATGTCTTAACATAAGCCAACAAAAATGAAAACAATCCAGAGTTTTGAGTGTTTTATCACACTTGTAATAAGCTAGAAAAATGTTTCAATTAAGTAAAACATCCTCCACCAAAATGTCACCCCCATCAGGCAAAATACTAAAACCCTCTTTTAACACTAGAGAATTAATATAAAATAGTAAAAACTAGAATACCATTCATTGAAAACCCCAAAATCGTCACATGTCAAATACTCAGAGAAAGCTAAAGCAGTAAAAACCTAAGCATCTACACACCCTGGTATTACCCTGAAATGCAGTTAACTAACCAACATTTACTCATAAACAACTTTTTCTGAAACATATATACAGACAATTCAGTCCACCTATTTCAAAAGACTACTCTTTATAGTTAAGGACTTTACATTACCATTTATAGTCTACTCAGCAAGATCTGCCTGTACTTCAGATTAGCTCTCATGCTCCAGAAAATAAACTCATGTGCCTTGTAATAACTGACAGTCTGTTTATGTAATTTTACTTTACTAAATGTAATCCCATATGTGTTCTTGATTATGTAAATAATCTCATATTTCTTAATGAAATACTATAATTCTCTTCTCCAATGGTTACATTTTTTAAAGGGTATGCAACGAACTGCTTATCATTCCCATGAAAGACAAAAAAAGTGTAATTTTGTTCCAAAATTTAACTTAAGTCTGATGTATTCTATTAAGTCTTTCAAGGATTCCAGAGAATCTTTTCAATCTCCATTTCTGGAAAGTGAAATCAGTATAGAAGTAATTTGGGAACTTGAAAATGGCATTCTTTTTTTTCAGCAGATGCCAAATTTTTGACAGACATGGCTCCCACAATTACTTTGTTACCATCAGTCCAGTCAGTTAACAGGTTGTAGGAAAAGATTCGTTTTTTGCAGACACTGCTAAGCTGTTTAAAGAGAAGAGAGAGAGATTAATTTAGTGATTATAAAATGCACAAATATTTAAAATATTCTGAACACTTTGTTGGATTATATCAGGTGTGACTACATTTTAACATGTGAATTTTTAGTTATGTCTGGTCAAGGAAGTGCGGAAACAGTAAGTCAATATGCTAGAAATATAGGTCAATATGATGTGTTCCATCAATGTATGAACTCCAGTCACAATCAGAAGACAAATACTTAAAAGCCCTGTCTTTAGTTCTGTATCATTCTGCCATAGAGGCATAATATATTAAGGACAAGTTCCCCAAATACTAAATTGTCTCATTAATTACAGTAGAGTCAAACTTGACAATTTCAAAAGAATTCATATATTCCAGAAATCTCCTTTATCCAACTAATAATTCAGAACACAATTTTCTAAAAATAGTAAGACAACAGTTTCATATTAATAACTTTTTTAATTTACAAGTTGTGAATAGAACACTTTAAGATAGTTGTGAATAGGACACTTGACTACATACTGAAATAAACAGATCTGTTGTGAATTCAGAAACCCAAACATTTACAGCGAAATGTGTTTACATATATGTGACCAAATTTATTTAAAACCCCTATTAGGTAGGTCCTAAATACATGCAATACCATGTAAAAACAAGACCATGAAGTTGATGTAAAAAAACGACAAGACCACTAAGTTACCAAAATTAGGGGGAAAAAAAGAGAATGAAATGAAAACTAAGAAAAGACATTTAAAACATAAGGAACCTAACACAGAAGCTTTTAAAATAAGCAAAACTAATCTCCATTCTCAGAAGTTTTTAATCAAGTATGTCCCCAAACTGCCATTTATAAAATGACGTCCTAAAAATCTACACTTGGAATTTCAAAGCATCCCAATTCAGAAAGCTTTGACTACTATTTCTCCCCAACCCCCAAATTCAAATAATGCAGGATAAAGCACTGATGTCAGGAAGAAAATATTCCAAGGGAATAGTATAATTTTTAGAAAAACACACTTACTGCTTCCAGAACCTTTTAAGACCCACAGTCAGCATTTAAAACAATCATTTTTCCTATTTCCATTCACTACTTTCCAATGTCATATTAGAGATGAATAAATTCTTTGAGCCCATAACTGAAAGATCAACAAACCTGGTTTTATTATGACACCATAATTTTGTCATTGGTACTGCACAAAATTATATACAAAGAAATATATACAAAATGTTCAAGTATTAATTAAATTTCAATTCAAGGCTTTTGTTTCAAAAACTACATTTAACATATTCCATAAAGATAGCACAAATTAGTCATTTCAAATAATTTTTCCAACTACTTTTGGTTTTTATATATAGATATATAATTCAGTAGGCACTAAAAATCCATGCAGCTGCATTGTGAGGGGCTTGCTCCTGCACTTAGGTATAAGCAGGTTCATCACTCCTGGCTGAGTTTGGCTATTACCCATTCATGCTCAAGTGCAGTAGATGATTATACAAAATATGCTGTGATGCACTGGAAACCAGAGACCAAGTTAAGTCTCAAATTGTATTATCTGGCAACAAAACAGTTACAGTTGTGCAAGAACAAGGATTCCATTTTCATAAGCAAATAACAAAATAAAACATTTGCTGTGTAAGATAACTTACATCTTTGGACTGCTGGAAAATACTTTTTAATTATGAATATTTTAAAATAAAAGATAGCAGAAGCCCTGATATTACCTCTTTTCCTCATTTCTTATACTACCTTTTAAAATAAAGCAGGAAATGTGGCCAGCAGCTGGTCCCGTCTCTTCTGCCCCAACAGCTGTATCCACTTTAGCACAAAGAAAAACAAGGATGCTAAATATGTATATACTTTATCAAACAGTGATGTTTCACAAAGAATTTAGTAATGCCTTACAATGATGAATACCTTAACTCAAGTAATACAACAGAACAATAGCAAATAGTGAAGAATTGTTCAAGGGAAGAATATGTCCCATCTTTGGAAAAAATGTCAATCAATCGTGTTATTTAGTGAGAATCACTTAGTTTTGATATTTATCTCTTAAATAGGTCAGATGCATTTAATTATGAGTACGATTCTTTGTGAAGCCTCACTTTACACGTTTTCATTCACATTTCACAACCTTCAATATTTAATCATACATAAATTTAACCTAGAATTTTAATACAACAAAAATAAAGACGTTCAACAATTTATTCATACTCAGTGATAGGATAAATCACTGTGCTGGTCCTCATCAAAACATTTCATTAACCATTTTTATTCTTCCTTAAATTAACTAACACAGGAGTCAGATATGCATGTTAATTTCCAACTTCTCTACTAGTGAGATATTAAAGTGTTAACCTAAGTAGATTATGATTCTAGGTCTCTACTGAAAACTAAAAGGCATTGTTGATTATGTAAGAGATTTCTGTCATCTCCAGAAAATAAACTACAACATGTGTGCATGCCCCAAATAGTCATTGTCAACCTCTGAAAAGTTGCTCTAAAATTGGAATTCCAGTTTGCACCTTGTACAACTCGGAACTTCCATTCAACTTCACCTGTTTCACTGTCTCCAAACTGTATGTCTATTAGCAGCTTTCAGTGTACAGTTGGAACCGATGTCATCCAAGGCCATGTCCACACTGGGGACAGAAGAGCTAGGTACACACGCAAGTCTGAACAAGGGGACACATTAACAGCTATTTCAACCAGAGGAAACATCTTAAGTACAATATTGACCAGCACAAGTCTGTTTCCAGGGTGGACAGGGCCCAAATTAGATTCCCCTCCCAACCTTCCAAAAAAAGAAAAACCACACACACACACACACAAATTGAGATGTTGCCCATTAAAGTAGACTAAGCAGCAGAGCATGAGCGTTACGTGAAGAGATGGATCCTTACCAGGTTGTGAGGCGGGAACGACTGTTCTGTAACCCCTACAACGGAGCCTGGCAGGAAGGAAATCACCTAAAAAAGAAACTGTCAGAGAGATTTAATAGTCACATGTTATCATTAGGAGTTGGTTACAGTGTCACATTCATGCTTTTAGCTAAACACTTAAAGATTCAATATTACGTTTTTTCCTCCTCTGAAATGTGTCCAGTGAAGATGTCCCACTAAAGTGTTTTACTTGGTGTAAGGGAGTTGAAAGGGGTAAACGCGGATAAAGAGCAGATTACTTGACCCTACATTTTAAGAGAAGACGACGCCTTCCGGGCGCACGCCGCGCAGAACTCCACCGACACCTTATCCTTGTCCACATGAAGACACACTCCTCCCGCCGAGTCATCCTCTTCCAGCAGGTCCTGCTGCTGCTTTCCCACAGGCAGCGCGTAGTCATGGTCCCCGGCGGGCGAGTCTCTGAAGAGCGAGGTGGTCAGCCGCAGTCCCACGCCGCTCAGCCGGCTCAGCAATCGAGCCAGGCCTGTCTCGTTGGCTAAGACAGCCCGTAGATAGCGACTCTCCTCCTGAAGTGCCTGCACGCGTTTGCCCAGCTCCCGATTCTCGGCCCGCAGTTCCTGGTTCTCGGCTGCCAGACCGCGGACTCGACTCTCCAACCCCATCACGTACTCCTTCTTCTTCAGCCGATTAAGCCGGGCAGCAGCCGCCGCCGCCTTTCGGGGACTCTTTGTCGCCGCCTGGTTGTTGCTGTCGCCGCCGCCGCCGCCGCCGCCTCCTGGGGACTTTCTCCGCCTCTTTTCGCCGCTGCCGCTGTCACTGCCGCTGCTGCAGCCTCCGATGCCGTTTAACAGCCTCTGCAGCAGGTCGGAAAAGCGCTGCATTTCGGCAGCCGCGGCTTCATCGTCATCGTCCCCTCTCCACAGGCCGCCACTATCCGAGCCTCCGCCAGACGAGAGAGGACCGGGCGAGCTGAGCCCGGGTTCCAGGGGCCAGTCTGGCTGCCGGGGATCGAGCAGATCCGCCAGTTCCAGCCCGGACAGAAAGTCCATGTCCTCCGTCTCCTCGCCTGGGACGCTAGCGATCGCCTCCTCCTCCATCTCCTCAGGAGAGGGCGCGCGCACGGCCACGCCGCCGCGGCGCCCCCTTCCGGCCTCCAGCTCGCCCTCGTCACCGTGCGGCTGCTTGCGGCCGGGAGAGCCGATGGCTGCGGTCTCCTCCGCCACCTCCTCCGCCGCAGCCCGGGGCGGGCCCGGGGGCAGCGAGCAAGTCGCTGCCGGAGCCGGGCTCTCGCTGCGGGTTGGGGAGCCGTTGCCCGAGGCCGCCAGCAGTTTGGTAAGGCTATGCCTCATGGAGACCCGCGGCGGGCCCACGCAGGCCCCGGCCACTCAGACCGGGCCTCGCGGGCCCCAAGGACCCCCAAGTCCCAGCGCGGGCAGCCCGGGAGCTGGCCAGCTCGAAATGGAGCGCAAAGTCCGAACGGCTTCCCGCCTTTCCCGGCGGGTCGACCCCCCGCGCCCAGGCGGGGGGAGGAGGGACGAGAGATCGGAGCGTTGAGGCCCAGCGATGACTCGACCGTGCCACCTAGACAACGGCCTGGCCGGAAGTCTGTCGATCTCGCCTCAGCCCCTCCCACGGCATTTCGCGCTCGTCCAGGCTCTAGTATCGCGAGAGTTCAGCGAACTCTGGCGTGGGTGTGATCCCATCTCTCCAGTGATGTAATTTAGTAATAGCGGCCAAAATAATGTTGAAAAACCTGGTGTACCCTCTCAGCCCTCCCGTCTGTGCCGTTTGTGTTCTAGTCGCCACTGCCAGTGAAACTACTGTCGCTAGGAGGGGAGTTTTTTTTTTTGCTAGAAAGTTTGTGAATAGCCTTCAAAGTTGTCCAGGATCCACCTGGATTTAAAAATTGGTCATCAGATTATATTTGAGATGCCCTTTCATCTTTAATACAAGAGCTTTTCACTCAGACAATTGTAGAAGCGAACCATTTGTAGATAACTCCGTTTTTAAAGTTCGTATTATAAAATCTCCATATATACAGAATATGTGAAATATATCACCCCGCATTCAGCAATACTAATAAAGCGGAACGATTCAACAATTAGCATTTTGCCTTGTTTTAATTTTTTAAATTTTAATGGTTCATTTAATTAAGTTCTTTGTAGGAATTTTTTAACAACAACGTGTGAGGGTATGCCATTTATATGAATTAGCACTGACACTGAAGGATCGCTTTGAAATTTCGCAGAATTTGCTGGCCCACAGCTTTCTGATCAAACCTGTGCCACTCTGTAATCTCCTGTTTGTCCTCTTCTGTTTCAAAGATCTCAACTTCTTGGTGTCAGAGTTTATGCATTGTCTTAAAGTAAGCAACAGTGAAATGTTTTGGGATATTCACACCATTAACCAATTTTGATGGAAATTAGGATTACAAATTTCTGGTGTGGGGGAACTTGATTGAGAGCTGGAGGACCAGTCACAGATAGCAAGCCACTCACTACACAGCTACTTCAAGAAAACCATCCCTTTGCCTCTGTGTTGCAGAATGGTCCCGGGAGTGATGCTAGCTAGTATTTGTTCACGTACTGACTAAAGGTTTTTTCCTCCATGTCACAATAGCTTTGACATATGTCTGAAACCAGAGACCTCTCCCCTTGGGGCTCCAGCACTCTCTGTGGGCATTGCAAGTGGCAACAGGTGGTGGGCATTTTACTGTCTGCCATTAGTGGCCCTACAGGGGCTCAGGCTGCTGGTAGAAGCCTGCAGTGATGGTAGCGTCCAACCCTCACGTTCCCATGGGGCCAGTTCCAACATTGTGACTCCTCCCAGCTGCAGGGGGTGGAGAAGTCCATAGATTTGGTGCCCTGGATTGTGGAATGGACACATCAGGTGCCAGCTTCAAGCTGATAAACAAATGATTCAATCAGACGGGTAGGTGGGGGATCCTGGAAAGAGGGGATAATGCAGAAAAGAAGAAAGCTCGAAATAGTCGCATTCTTATGTGCCTGGACTGTTAGGCTCTGGACTTGGTCAGGTGACTGCATTCCTGTACTCAGAGACTTGCTTGCTCAGACTCAGAGGACTTGATTCAGTGGAGTGGACCGTTGCTCACTCAGATTGGATATTCTTTCAGAAGTATCCAACAGCTGACCTCCGAAGGAAGAAGAAAAGCCAAAAACTTCACAGAAAGGCCAAAGATCTTCACAGAGGCTGGGCTGTTTGCATCTGCCTCTGACATCATGAGAAAGGAGTTCCTGGCCTTGGGCCTGGTGTCTCAAGGAGCTGTTTGTTGTTGTGGACAGTAACTCGCAAAGAGCTATAATGCTCATGACCAGTAGTGACCAGCACTACTGGCCAATGCTGACCAGTACTTTTGGTGGGTGACCCGGCACGCTGCCTAGGCCACCTTTGAGACTTGTTGATCTTCTGGTGGCATTGCTGCCTAGAGCTGCTGCCTCCCTTGCAGTCTAGTCTAGTGTCTAGTGCTGTGCATTCTGACCTCAGATTGTGGCTGCAGACTACTATGGCATCTCAGCAACCCTGCCTTTGAGTGTCTCCACCTGCGGTGAGTTGGATACTAACCTGCTGTTTGCCACATGCTCCACGCCTTTGTTGCTAGGTCAAGGCCATCTTGGATGAAGGGTCTTTTCCTTAGGGCTTTTGGACACTGGACAATATCTGGGTGAAATAGCCAGCCACTGTGGCCTTGGGAGTTCCTTGTGCATCCTATTGGTTATAAACCCCATTGTTGTTCCCTGAGACTGAAGATTCTTGCAATCGTGCACTGGGGTGAAGAACCCACACAGTGACCTGTCCTTCACTGGGCACTATTCTTTGAAATCTATAGTGCCCTCACCCCCTATTCACACACACAGCCTATTTGGTATCTTTAGTAGAACACTGTCTGGGCATTTTGTAAACTTTAATCACTTGGTACTATCATAGTTGTTACCACCAAATGGTTTTGTGATGTTAACAAGAGCCTTCTTTTCTGTCTGAATATTTGCTGTTTCCCATGACTTTTCTGGAATACATAGCAGATTGGTTATATTTGCTAGATCCTCTGACTACAACAGGACTTTGGCTACAGTTTGGCTTCCCTTTCTTAGGGGTTTTGGCCTTGTCCTAATTAAAAAAAACAAAAATACTTTTTCTATTGATTACTTATATAAAAACTATATCTATAAACCCCCAAATTTTTCCACCTCTCTATCACCCATGACCTTCTTAACCTTTCCACCAGCATTAGCCTTCTTGGCTTTAAGTTTAGAGTTTTTTTTTTCCTCTAGTAGTTGTTTCCTCAGCTTTTTCACTCACCATGTTGCAACATGGGAAAGAACTCTGTTTTAAGACATCATTTTGCTGAATCCTCACAGAGCTGCAGTCAAGACACACCACCCCAACATAACCCTGAATGCTTTTGTAAAAGTAAGGATTTTCCTCTGTGATCTTTCGTTTTTAATGAAGTAGCATTAGTGTACAATTTTGTTTATGATTTAGAGGTTTGTTGTTTCCACACCACATCTACCACCAAAACAGCTGTGGTCCTCCTCTATAATCCGGTATCCTCCATGATCTTATGGTCTTAGCAAGTCCTGAGAACATGAACTCTCTTTGCTGAAAGTGTCTTTTACCCAGGTTATATTCAAATTTCCTGTTTTCCTCAGTCTCTTATAACAGGTATATTCTCTTGATACAGGATCCAGTCAAGGGTCATATTGCATTTAGTTGTGGACTATTCCCCTCCCTTCACCCCCTAGTTTCTAAACACGAACAGTTCCTTCCACTTTGTACTTTTTTCTTAATATTGAACTTGTGAAGGAATAAAGTCATCTTCAGAAATGCACTATATTCTGGATTTTTCTGTTTCTTTCTAATGTTTATCTTGTTCCCACAAAGTATTTTATTTCTTTAAATAAGTATTCTATATCTTGTTCCCACAAAGTATTTATTCCCACAAAGTATTCCTGATTTGAAGCAGTTCACAAACACATTAGAATACAGTGAAATAAAAATAACTCAAAAAATTTAAAAGATAGGCCAGTCAGTGAAAAAAATAGATGAATTCGGATAAGGTAGTCCTATTTAGTATTGAAATAGGACATACATAAAACCTTATCCAGTTATTCAGGTGAATAACAAACTAAACTTCCTGGCAGCCCAAACCAAAAAAGAAAAAGAAACTTTCATTTTGTTCATGAATAAAGTATTCATGAATTCCTTGACCACTTTCCCAATTCTGCACAGAAGCCTCTGTGGGATGCTGAATAAGTAGCAGATAACTGTAATAATAGCTGCAGTTATTTGGCAGTTTCTAGATAAAAGGGATAAAAAAAATCAGGTTTCAGGAAAGCTGGACACTAATAGGTCCCAAATATTTAGAGTAGCACTTGGTGCAGCTGAATCGTCAATACATGTTTGTTGAATGAATGAAGATGTTTTCTAGTTTCTACCTATAGCATAGCAATAATGCTCAACAAATGAAAATAATTCTGCAAGGGACAGAATTATGACCTATGTAAGTCTAACCTATTATATCTAGAAGACTAAATAAATGACCTCCATGCTCTTCTTAATATTCCCATTGAACTTTTTTTCTAAAATAGAACAGTGCACAGTTCAAGATTAATATGGGTTACTAGTGTTTTGTGTGACTGGTGTTCCCATCCAACTGCATTTTCTTCTTAGGAAAAATTCAAGATCATGATTTGATTTATCATACTTTTCTTAAATTATGAGATTTCCTTTTAAGTATACATGATTTAAGAGCTTCTACAGTTGGAGTAAAAGAAAAGTAAGTTGAAAGAGGAGATTTTTAACAATGTGGCCTCAGAAGACAAAAATGTGAGCCACCCAAATACATACACACACACACAGAACAAGTACATAGACACAAATACACAGACAGGCCTACTCTGAGCTAGAGGAAAACAACAACAACCACAAAAAGAAGTCATTAATAAAAATGCTGTGCAAAGAATTTTTTAAAAATCAGGTGATTGAGCATTTCTGTGGCAGGAGGGGCCTAGGCATTTGCTTGGGAAGCTCCAGACAGTTTGTCCTGTGGGGGCCATGTGTGCCCTGACCAGCATGCACCTGCAGCTGCCAGCCTGCCTCTGGCTGACAGCTGTACCCATTGCACACCCACCAAGCACCCTCTGCCATCAAGCTGACTGGTAAGAGGGGCTGGCCCAAGAGACCTGGACATGTTGAGATCCACTCAGGGTCAGGGAAAATGGGGGGGGTGGGAGAGGAGGTCTTGCTGTTTGTCATCTCACTTTCACTCCACTTAGTCCTCAGTAGGTATAAGAAAAACCAGCATTGCAAACAGTAACATAGAATGCATGAGGGACCAGATAAGGATCCTGCCAATACAACTGGGCAAGACGCAGGAGAAGTATCATCATAGAACATAATGGACTGGAGAGACAACCATGGTGAAGACCTATCACTGAAGTGTACCTACAAACTCATCAGGAGTAGATAAACCAAGACCCCATTTTGGGATATGCCACTCAAGAAAACAAGGAGCCCCTCTTCATAATGTAAGAGAGGAAGCCCACAGAGTTGGAGAATTGGCTCCACAACAAATCTGTGAAGGGAGAGAGTGGAGATCATCCACAAAGGCCATTGGAGGATGCCTACCTTCACTGAGAAACCTCGTTACAGAAAACGACTGGGCGGAAGGCCCCCCCATGCCAGAAGGCAGAGTTATGGGATGAAGAGGCAAAGTATATACGAGGAGAATAGGAACAGGCAGCCAGCAATGAGAAGGCATTGCTAAACCTCAAATGAGCACAGACAGGCTGCCTAAGACTACAATCCTTCATGCACAGAATGCTGTGTACCAGGAACACAGTCCCTCACCTGTCAAATAGACACAACCACAGAAAAGGAAGAGAGACCTATGGACTGAGCATAAATCA
>PVHY01001034.1:0-155527 GCA_004024945.1 Uropsilus gracilis | reverse complement strand
AATGCAAGGCATGGGCAGAATCAGTATCTATTGAGAAGACTCGTTCATAGACAGTCATCTTTTGCCATGCCCTCACATGTTAGAAGGGTAGGGAGTGGGAAAGAACTCTCTGGAGTCTTTTTTACAAAGGCACTGATGATATTCATGAAGGCTCTGCCCTTATGACTTAATCACTTCCCTGAGGCACCACATCCAAATGCCATCACATCAAAGAATATGGTCCAATATTTGAAATTTGTGTGGGGGACACAAATACTCAATTTATAGGAGTGCTTTAATCCAATATGACTGATGTCCTTATAAAAAGGAAATTTGGACACAGAGACAAACACTGAAGGAAAACAACAAAGATAAATAAAGGGAAGGCAGCAAAATGACAGGATATATCTATAAGCCCAAGCTTGCCAAGGATTGCCAGCCAAAGAAAATAGAAGCTGAAAGAGGCAAAGGAAGAAATCTCTCCTAAAAGGGGCAGAGTATGGTTTCACACTTTAAGCCTCCAAATATCAAGTTCGTGGTGTTAAGTCACCCAGTTTTTGGCATTTTATTAGGACATCTCAGTTGGGAAACTTAACTGGGAGACTTGGAGTTATGAAGGTATGGAAAAATTGTTAAAGGAAACGAGAAAGAACTGACCAAATGTGCTGAGGATGCTGCTGAGTGATGAGATTGTGTCATTTCTTGAGTGCTTAGCTGCAGGAAACAGAAACCAATTTGGCTATTTTAAGCAGAAAAATTTAATAAAGAGAATTGTATGCTTACAAAGTCACTGGGAAGATTGGAGGAAGTGGGCATTAAGCCCTATGATCAAGAATGCTTCTTAGTATAATGTGGCCAAATAGGCCTGTTAGGAGCTGCTATCTCTGTCCCATTTGGGAACATAATATAAGAAGAAAGCTGGAATGTTAGTTTCAAAGCAAGGCTGTTCTCCAAACTCAAATCTGTGCATTAATGGTCTATTGCTGCCTAACAAGTTACTCAAATCTAAAACAGCAATTTAAAAACAAACGGTGGAGGTAGAAGGACTCATATTAGCAGAAATAAGCCAGAAATAAAAAGAAAAATTTGGTATGGTCTCACTCATATGAAGGATATAGGCAAAAACAAACAAATGAATAAGAAAAATTAGAAACAATTGAACCATAGAGCGAGAGTGGGGGGGGCGTGGAAGAAAACAGGGGAGGTGGAGGGCACATAAGATTAAGAAAGATGGTTAATAGGTGTTTAGAAAATGGAAGAACCCCGGGGTACACAATGATGTAGATAGATAGATAGATAGATAGATAGATAGATAGATAGATAGATAGATAGATAGATAGATAGATAGATAATAAAATTTATAAAAGAATAGAGTATCTCTTACAAAACATAATTACAAATGGAATACAAACAAATATACAAGTCAGAAATTCAACTTCACAATAAAGAATAAATTTTCAAATAAAAAATAAATATTTCAAACCTTTTGTTGTGACTTGAAACAACAGTGTTTATTATCTCTCATGGTTTCTTTTTTTTTCTTTTTTTTCTAAATTCTTTTAAATTCTTACATAGGTAAATGGTTATTGGGATGCCTTCCCTCCTCCACCCACCACCTCCTTATGTTCACTCAGTCTCCACTCTCATTGTTCTTTTTGGTTTATGTTGAGTTCGTTGGTCCTTTGGTCTCTTTTTCTGTGTCTGTGTCCATTTGTCGGATGAGGGATCATGTTCCAGGGCCACAGCACATTGTGCTTGATGGTTTGTAGTCCTTAGCCAGTCCATGCTCATTTGGGGTCTATTGGTGTCTTCTAGTTGCTGGCTCCTCTCATGGTTTCTGTTGGTGCTTTGGTTAGCCCATTCTGGCCCTGGAATTCTGGGATTCAACTAAATTTTGGCTAGGAGTCTAGTCATTTGAAGGTCTGACTGGGGCTAGAGGACCTATTTCCAAGGTGGCTTATGGTTTGGGCCTGTGGGGCCTCAGTTAGCCCTCCATGTGAACCTCTCCACATGCTATACCATTGCATTTCATAGTCACTAGCTTTTCCCAGAGTGAATGAACCATGAGGTCCAAGCAGAAGTAGTATGTCTCTTATGACTGTTGTTCAAACGCTTAATGCCTGGTTCTGGAGAAGACTGAGGAGTTGTAGACAAATTTGACATGCTTCATTGCTGAAACAGGAGGCTAGGTACAAAAGTGGCAGAAGGAGTTAGGCACCCCTATTACCTTAAGTGATCCTCTAGGCCCAGCCCAGCAGTAGCAGCAACAACAACAGCAGCTACAGTGGCAATGTCTGCTCCCCCTCCCCGGACGGAGTCCAAAGTCAGTACAAAGCCAGGTGTGTGTTTTTACAGCTACAGAAGTGGTACCTTAACAGCAGATGCAAAGCATACTTCAGGACTGCAGAATACTTGTTGATATAACAACTCCTGCCTACACAGTTACAAACTGCTGATTAAAGTTTTCTGTTATGAGGTCATGGCAAAAGAGCTTAAATGACTATTTTCTTTCCTCCCTGGCTCCACAATGACCTAGTTTCAAAAGTCACACAAGATCACTTAATGGTATCTTTTGATAAATGAGAGACCTACCCACTGTGGGAGGAGTTGACACAGGATCTATATACCAGGAGACAGTTCATTAGTTAGGTGCTCTCTGGGGGACTGAATACGGTATTCCATACGATAATGACTAAACACTAGGATGCTATTGCAAAATAACACAATATCTTCAAAAATGTGTTTGTTGTCAGGACTGCCAAAGCAGGAAGAAAGTATCCCTGCTTCATTTGTGTCTGCCAAATATTACTGTGGAGAAATCTAACAAATAAAGTCTGCTTTATGTTTCTTTTGTTTTCAATATTCCACTTCTGGAATAATGGGAGCACACTTAAAAAGAGGAGTTGAAATAGATAAGGAATATCAATATAACAAATTCTCCACAAATATAATGACTTTATGGTACTTTTGCACCAATAAATACATTAACTGGATTTTCTATAGCAGAAAATTAGAGCAGAGAAGGTAGGAGATGCAGTAGAATTAGGGTTGCAGTAGAATTAGGGTTGGGGTTTTGCTGAAAGGATAGAGCAGAGAGATAAAAGAGGGTACTACAGAGGCCAGAGTGCTCATTGTAATTCATTTGCCTCTTCACTCAAGGTATCATGTGAACAGAGTGGGAGATCTTGAGGGAATTTTGACTGGATAAAAACTGATGACTTGGGGAACTGGTAATGTCTAGGATATGGCAGGAATATGTTTATAAGCAATACATATTTGCATGGGTTATGTGCAATTCTCAGTGACTTAGCTATATTTCTTTTCTGGACCTGGAATCAGCCATTCTCCTAAAGAAACTTTCTTGATTTTACTGGAGGCCTTAGAGATGCTCATTGCTACAGGATTGTTACTGTTTTTTAGGCTTTTCAGTTGAGAGAGCTATGCAATATTTGCTTTTTAAAAGAAAAATTATCATGGACTATGAATGGTATTTTAAAATCAGATTTAACATTGAGTGATTTTTGCTTAATATTGTGGACAATGTCACTCAGCACAAACACCCCAGACACAGGAAGACAAAGACAAAAAAAGAAAGTTTATTAGAAAGGCTCAGCTGAGAGTGGATCAAGCCAAGAGAGACTCAGATGCCCTGACTGCTCATTTGCAGGTCTTTTTATATCATTTTACAAAGCTCAGATTACACATCTGCATTCTTATTCCAAAACCAAGCGGAGGTAAAGTATGGCAGGTATGTTTGGAGAAATACAGTAAATTTATGAGCACAGGTGTTAGGTTATCTACCAGGCAGGAGCTGCTTATCTGATTATTTTCCTTTCCCAGGGGAGTGCTGTCCCCTGGGAGGAGGGAGCTGCCTGTGCCATTAGGGGAGGGAGACACTGTCTACTTTCACGGTACTTAATGTGAGACCCAGTCCAAACTTTCTGCTACCCATCACACATACATAATTGTATTACTAAATTATACAGTATATATAAATATATAATATAAATTATATATAAATATATTATATAAATTACATAAATTACAATATATATTTCACAATTAAATGATATATGTATTATTAGTACAGATATTCATTTTAATACAATGACAGTATTACAACTAACTATAAAATAAATGAAATTTACTATGATTTCTTTACAGATCTACTTGTCCTTGAAATATATTCCATCAAAGATATAGGTATAGTGTTTCCTATAGTTCATGTGGATAACTCTTTTCTCCATATGGTTACACCAAATGAAGTTCATGCAATGTCCAAGCTATATACTTCACTCACTGGAAGTCTTGGCTCTCTGATTAACCCTACATACAGTAAAACCTATCTGAAAGGATGGTGATAAAGTGATATCAGGTGGGAAAACAAGCAAAACAAATAACCAAACTTGCAAAGGGCAACAGCTGGCCTATTAAAGCCAGCCACACAACAAGTTCTTCCTAGCCTGTGCAAGAAGTAGCAACACCACACAAACTGTAAAAAGGAGGCAGAAACAAAATTTACTTATTAAAAGACAAATTAGACAAGAGTCACTGAGAGTACAAAGGAACCCCTTTAGTAATCTTACCCACCAGTCCAGTCTCTAGTCCGAAAGTGCATATGGCTGCTCAGCCATGTGTGTCCACAAAATGGCAGCTGCCCCACCTTAAGCCAGATAAAGGAGGCCAGAAGGTGCTGCCACTCCTTCTTCAAAGACACAGCTCCATTCACTCCATGGCTAGAAGAAGCCAAGATGGCGTTGTCTCATGGCGTTGTTGATCCTTCTCCAAAAGGCACAGCTCCAGCACTCTTTCAGCTCCAACTCCAAAGTGGCCTGGCATCAGCAAAACTCACTCCATATGGCAACATAACAAGCACTTTCAGACATCGCATGTTGAAAATGGTGGCACAGCAAACTCTCTTCAGCTCTCCAAAAGACTTCCAAACTTCTGGGTTCAAACTTAAACCAAGTTTTTAAGTACCAATTTTCCAACAAGTTTCTCCAACATGCTTCTTCAGTCTCCTCACTGGCCAGGTCTGGAAGCCCACAAGTTGGCTTCCTTTCTTGCCCTGCTGCCTCACTTGGAAGCGGCACCTCTGAGGCTTCCACCCTCTCTGTTGCTCCTCTCTGCACCTTCCTTGCCAGTTCTCTTCTCTGTTCTCTCCTGTTCTCTTCTGTCTCTTTCCCTGTCTTTTCTCTGTCCTCTCCCTAATCCTTTAATCCTTTTTTTCAAGAAAGCTTAACTTTCCTTCTTCAAGTCTCCACCCACCAATGAACAATAGCTGCTATTTTAATGCATCAACACTAGTACTAGGGGCCTCAGCTCCTAACAGAAGGAGGGAAGCAGGAGTTAGAAATATAAAAGAATGGCAAGGAAAGAGAGAAACAGGAGCCAGGTCAATTGGAATTAAGAGTTTATTAGAGAAACAGGAGCTAGGCCTAGTAGAATTAAGAACAGTTTATTGCTGTGAGGTCCTGGGAGAGGTCCACTAACCCATGGTGGGGGGTTAGTGAAGTTGTGACCACGTGAGACTATAATAGATGGAGTTGGTGTCTGTGTTTATAAGGACAGGGACATGGGGGTGGGTTTTGCCAGTGTGACAGCAAGGTTAGCAGGAGGACAAGGTTGGTCAGGCAAGGTCGTGGGCAAGATCACTCACTGGGTGAGGTGGGTGAAGCAGTCTTAGCTGTAACTGGAGGGTAAAACATGTGTATGGTGGTGTCAATAGTCCTCTTAAGGGTGGAGGCTCCCAGCACCCCCAATCTGACCTTTACTATCATCCAGTAGGTGACAAGATTTGAATCTAATATTATGAAACAATTACACCTCTCAGTTACTACACTAATAGCTTGCCTATTTTGTTGAGCACAGACCTGGATTTCCAAAGCACATACACAAAAAATTTGTGTAGGAATGGGGGTGGGGGTTGGAGGACAGGAAGGTTGAACCAGATAACAAAGACTGACATCTGACAGGGATGGAGGTAAATATGGATAAGAGCATAATGGAGTTAATCTGGCCATAGGGTCTCATTAGAGTCTATTGTGACTGCTTATTCTGTAACTATGGATGGAGTGACTGGAAAAATAATTTTCTTATCAAGAACAGAGGGTGGTATGAACATTTCGGAACTACTTTTATGTTTTCCTCATGTCTTCTTTTGGACAATTCTTACATATTTTACATGCTTAAGCATAAATGCAACTTCCAGTGAGTGCTTTCCTTAATCTCTCTTATTTTGTGTTGGGAAACATTGTGATGCACTCCTGTGGGACCTCCAGACTCTCCCCTGCTGCCCAGCCATGTCTCCGAGTTACTAGAGTCCTTGCTAATCAATTGGAAGGTTAATAAGTCAGGGTCCTTCTTCTCAGAACAAAAATACTGATAAAGAGAAATTATTGAAAATCAATAGACAAGATCTTATGATTGGGCTAGCAGAAACTCTGAAGCCTGTAGGGCAATTCCTTGATCATCTATAGTGGTTGATTCCCAGAAATCATCCATCCCCCTCACACCCTTACACCTCTCTAGTGTTTTGCTCCCAATGAAAGTGAGAGTGACCTCTGTACAGGTGTCATCCTCTACATGGGTCTATCTAGGCTTCACATCTGTCTTAAATTATTTGGACTTTTGTGCAATCATTCTCCTGTGATGCTCCAGAGCTGCAACACCTCAACCTGACACACTCCTGTGTCATTCTGATCATTACTATATTTTTCATTCTTCAGGATGGATATTCAATGAGGTTAAGGATTCTTTTCTTGCTCATATAACAGGCTCTCAATAAATATGAAGTGAATGCATATATTAAATGAATGAGAAAATTGGAAAAACAGAATGATTTTTTGTCTGTAAGAGCAAAACCAGAACCCAAATTCTAAACACTTGAAAAGAGACTTTTTAAAATTTAAAACTTAGGTCTCACATAAAAAAAATATGATCATTATCTGTATGCTGTTGAACATTTGTGAAAACAGCAGCTTCTAGCTGAATGGCCTGACCCAAATCTGTCAGGCCATATTTGATTCTGAAAAACATGCCTTATCTACTTAGTTCTTTGAGAAAGAAAAATTTGCAGGCATTTTCGGTCATTGGCACAGAAATAAAGCTTACTGGGAAGCTAATTGGTTATGTGGAGAATTCCTTTATCATATTTTATAAAGACTTCCACATGGTTCAAAAGCCAAATGATAAAAAATGGTATACATGAAGAAGTTGCTTTCCTATCCCTGACACACATCTTTCACACCATTAATAACCACTTCTAGTAATCTTTATTTTTCTCCATTTTATTTATATTAATTGGCAGTAAAATGTGCTTGCATTCTTATTTGCCTTTCTCCCCCTTGCACAAAAAGTAATAGAAATCTTATTATTTGCCCTATTTCCCACCCTGCCCCTCACCCATGTATTTTGGAGATATTTCTACATCAGTTCATAAGAAACTTCCCATTACTTTCTTCTTTTTAAAATTTACTATGCATTCCAAGTTATTCATTGTTTAACTAGTTCCTTATTGGTGGTATCTAAGTTATTTCCAATCTTTGACTATTACCAATGTTGTAATGAATAATTTTAAACATGAAAAGGAAGATTATTTTAGAATAAGGCAAATAGAATTGAATTAAAGCATTAAGTAGGATGCTCTGGCAAATAACTAATATGAGTTCCTTTAAGGGATTGAGGAATAAGAGGGGTTTGGTCGGGGGCCACAATTAAAAGTGTAATGAATGATGAGACATTCACCCAAGGGAACTTTTTCTCTTAGTTTTTACCAAGTTGTATAAACAAAAGGTTTTGAAGAAAACAAAATCAAATAGGGAGAATTATATGGATAGCTCTAGGCCCTGACATTTAATAAGTTGTCTTTAGTATTTAATGAACTTGTAGTGTTTGGGAGATGGGCAAGTTTTGATTTGAGAATCACCCCACCCTTGTAAGAGTAATCACAATGAGAATCACCCCACCCTTCTAAGAATTATCTATATCGAAGTGCCTTGGCCAGGGTGTGGAGGAAAAGGAACACTCACTCACTGTTCATGGGAATATACATTGATGCAGCTTATGTGGATGAATATTTCAGCAACATCACTTCTATGAATTTATTCAAAGAATATGAAAACACTAACAAAGAGATGTACAGTTATGTTCATAGCAGTATTGTGATAGCTAAGACATAGTATCAATTGGAATGTTTACTGGTGGGTGGATGAATAAATAAGTGTATATATATATTTAGTGGAATACTAATCAGCTATTAAATAAGACGAAATTGTGTTGCTTTAGGCAATCTACATGGAACTTGAGGTGAATTTGCTAAGTTAAATATCTCAGAAAATGAAAGATAATTACAGAAAGTTTTCATGCATTTGTGGAATATACATAACCAGAAAACAACTGACAAAACACAACAAAAGTAGTCTGTGAACAATATGGTCATTACCATGTAAGAGGAAGGAGGAAATGGGGATGGTGGAGGTAAGTGTCATAGGGTAGTGGCACTGGAGCTTCAGTGGTAGGTGGTGAAACATGGATATATTTGATATGTAAAACTACAGCTCTCAAATCACATAGCTAAATCAACGGAATTAATTTTTAAAAGGACTGCAATATGGAATCAAAGAAAGAGAACTTTTCAGAAGAAAAAATTCCTTTTTGTGACTAGAAAGAAGGTAGTTTGTATAGTGGGGAAAAGCATGCGCTGTAGGGCCAGAAATCAGGCTGGCTATAATACTGGCATGGACCAGCACAAAGTGGAAATGTGGACCCCTTTGATAAGCAGTTACTGAGTATCTCAAGGCAATGATAGAGAAGCATCAAATCAATTTGGGGTCCCTGTGCAGTGCCACGTGCTGCAAGAGGTCCATGGTTTTGTTAGGGGGCTGTGGCCCTCAGTACAGGTGATACTGCATTAGAATGGTAGTCACTGTGTCCTGGTGGGTGGAGACTTGTACAAGGGAAGTTAAGCCTTCTTTCGAGAAACAAGTATTAAAAGATTAGGGAGGGGACAGAGGAAAAAGAAGTGGAAAGAGATGGAAGACAACAGAGAATGGAAAAGGAAGGTGCAGAGAGGAGCAGCAGGGAGGCTAGGCGGCCTCGGAGCTGCCGCTGCCACATGGGGCAGCAGGGAGGAAAGGAAGCCAAGCTGAGTGCTTCCATCCCCAGCTCGGGCTGGTGAGGACACCAGGGAAGCATGTTGGAGAAACTTGTGACCTGTGTAAGCTGTTTTGAAAATGTGGTACTTGAAAACTTGGTTTAATTTTGAAACTGTGGAGCTTGGAAGTCTTCTGGAAAACTGAAGAGAGTTTGCTGTGTTGCTGTTTTCAACATGAGATGTCTGAAATGCTTGCTGTGTTGCTGTATCGAGTGAGTTTTGCTGATGCTGGGCCACTTTGGAGTTGGAGCTGAAAAAAATGATGGAGCTGTGCATTTTGGAGAAGAATCGACGATGCCATCCTGGTTTTTCTCATTGGCTTTGAATCTCCTGTTTTTGGAGAAGGATCGACAATGCCATCTTGGCTTCTGACTTGGAGTGAGTGGCACTGTATCTTTGAAGGAGTGGCTGTATTCTTAACTCCTTCATCTGGCTTAAGGTGGGGCAGTTGCCATTTTGTGGATGCACATGGCTACCATGTGCTCTTTGGACTAGAGACTGGACGTGTGGTAAGATTACCAAAGGGGTTTCTTTGTACCCCTCAGTGACTTGTCTAATTTGTCTTCCAATAAGTAAATTTGTTTTTGCCTCCCTCTTAAAATTTATGTGGTCTTGCTATATTGCATGCAGGGACTGGGAAGAAACGGGTATGTGGCTGACTTTTAAAGGGCCAGCTGCTCTCTTTGTAAGTTTGGTTAAGCACCCATTTTGCTTGTTTTCTCTCACCTGATTGCAGTTTCAAATGTCACTTTTCCACCCCAAAGCTCTGTCTGGAGCAAGTCACCCTGTCCCAGGTTCATACTTTTCATCAGTGACAAATGTGTTTACCTTGAATATTTGCTATGATAGATACATGATCATTTTACTTTGTGTTTTGGGTCTTTTCCCTCCATTCTCTAGGCATTCATCTTTGTCCTATTTTAATTACCCACTTTACTTTTAATATCTTTCAGAAGAGCACTAGAGGAAACTTAAATTTTTTAAATTTTGTAATTATCATACAATACTGATTGTATTTGCATGATTGTATTGTACCCCTTATTTCCCGCTCCAGCCCCCATCTCCCCCATCCCCCCCTCTGGTCACTCCAACTTCTCTCCCACCACCCTTATCTGATCATTTGAAATCTACAAAATTTGGTTCAACCTCACACAAACTCCTTAGTACTACTTTGAACAGTATTTTTCTTACTGGGACCCTTCCTTTGAACCCATCTTTTAGGGAACATGTGCCCCTGGACCCTTACTTTATTCCTTGTTTACTTGTCCTTCATTAAACATCCCACAGCTCTTCCAGGTGCACTCTGACCCTCCTGAGGAGGAGTTTCCCCCAGACAAGCCCTCTAATAGACCCTACCAGGATCAGTATCAGGACCCAAGGGTTCCTGTCCTTGCAGGTTGGGTACAAAATTTTGAAAAGAGAGACAGCCACAGATAGATATTTGGTGTGAGAGGACTGGAACTTGGACAGGCTGAGTAGAAGAAAAGAGGGATGGTTTGGAGGTGAGCGAAAGGAAGGGATGCTGGCATAGAGAACCTGGCCCTTCACTGAGCATCCTGAACCTGGGTGTTGAGCTTGTCTTCTATTAGTTATCTTGCCCTTCTCCTCCCCCCTCTCCTTTATATAGAAACCATTCTGGATTTTGAGGCTCTCTACTCTGTCTAAAATCTACTCTTCCAGTTTTATTTGTAGATGTTCTTCTTTGTACCTTCTCCCAACTGCTATGATGTCCCCAAATATGCTGGGCATTTTTTAAAACCTTGACTTTTTACAAGATGATATCTCAAACCTTAATTCTTTATTTCCATCTGATGAAATCTTACTACTTATGTAAGAACTAGCTTATATATCAATTCTTGTGTTAGTTTTCCTAATCTTCCCTACTCTCCTAATGCTTACCCTCAGACACTTAGATTGTGTGTGTGTGTGTGTGTGTGTGTGTGTGTGTGTGTGTGCTTGAGGGAGGGAGAGAGACAGAGATTGACTGTAATCTCTCATAACACCCCCTATACAAACAAATCACACAGTATGTAATTGTTTGCACCTGGACTAGTATGTATGAGCTGGTATGAGCGCTGGTATGAGCGCTCTCTTCCAGGGCATAAAATATGCTTCTACGACAGTCAATGAATATTTCAGTGGCATGTTATCATCAAAATCCCAATTCTGTCAGTGGCCAAGTGGCCTTGAGAAATACCAAATCCCTGAATTCTCTCTGAAATAGAAATGAACTTACCTTCTTAAGAAGGTAAAAGGGTTTACCTTCTTAAATAACTCCGAGGTTACCTGTGACCGTGGAGCCTGCTTCCTCATGGCCTGTCAAGTCCTTTGTGCCCAGATTTTGGCAGGCACCGGCCACCCCACCCTCAGGTTAGAAGTATGGGGCTTGGGGTGTGGGTATCCTGTGGGGGCCCTCTGGTCTGCCCTAAAGTAGGGGAAGCCCTGCCAGGGCATGGGAAGAGGGGTTGGAGGGGACATTAACCCCTCTGGTTTACTCCTACTCCAGTTAGTCCTCACGAGGTACAAGAAAACCATAAATAATCCAACAGAAGAAACAGATGAGGTGAAGGATATGATTAAAAGCCCTGAACACGCAATTCCCCTGGGTAGAACCCAAAATGATCTAGGAGAAAACCACTAAACACAGGACCATGAGACCAATTATAGAGAAGACCTTTACTCCAACACCATCACCTGGGCCTAAGAACCAGAATTCTGGTTTAAAGAAGCCTCCAGCAAAAGCAAGGTGCACCCCCTCTGGAAAGTGGAAGGAACGCCACAGAAATATTGCAGTTTCCTAATAGCTAAGTGGCAAACCATGATCAAGGAGAGCAACCAGACCAACCATCAGCTGACAACTTCTCAGCTGATGAAGGAATCAGGTTTTCTAAGCCAGAGGCCAGAACTACAAGGGGGGGGGGGGGGGGAGAGGAGAAGAGAAGAAAAAGAACACCAAAAAACCCAAAGAGGCACTGAGAACAGAATGGAGGTGACATCCTATAAGGATGAATAGGCACTGATGGACTCCAAATGAGCTTGGACTGACTGCCCAATGCAAGACTGGAAATCTAAGCAGCACAGTCTACTGAACTATTTGAGTCCAGGAACACAAATCCTCACCCAGAGAAAGGACACTGCTTTAGAAAAAGAAGAGACTAAAGGGTTAAACATAGACCAGCAAACAGTAATGAGAGAGGAAGCAGCGTGACCAGAGAGGGTGGTTAGGGGGCAGGAGGGCATCCCCAAGGGGACCAACAACCATGCAAATACGATCAATGTTCTATGATACTAAAAGTAAATAAAAAATAAGTCACACATACATTTAAAACTACAACTAATGAATGTCTACAAAGTAAAAAAAATACTCATAAAACAAAATTGCTTAGCACATTGCTAAATAGTATGAATTTGATAAAGGCTATTATAAACTAGCTCCTATATTCTGACTCTCGGTAATCTGTAGGAGGAAAGAAAT
This sequence comes from Uropsilus gracilis, assembly GCA_004024945.1. Taxonomy (NCBI): domain Eukaryota; kingdom Metazoa; phylum Chordata; class Mammalia; order Eulipotyphla; family Talpidae; genus Uropsilus; species Uropsilus gracilis. Next base: position 142,919 of record PVHY01001034.1, on the reverse strand, counting down.
AGTCCTTTTAACCCAGCAATGTGGTTCCTGTTTTGATGAGAAAAACTTGCTTTTGATACCATAATATTAATAGAATTGTGAGAAAATAGATTTAAAAATTCTGATTGACACTTATTTGAAAGTTGTTTATTAAATGGGTGGTATGTAATATTTTTAATGACTAAATCATCAGGTAATTCTTGTCATCTAGCATCAAATGGGTGGGAAATACACACTATGCTATTTTGAGATGTATTCAGTATTTTGAGATGCATTCATATTTCATTTTGAGATGTATTCATTATATATATATATATAAAACCAGGTAAAAAACATAAAATGTATTTTTATAATGACTTCTTCAGGGGTTTTGTGTAAATATATATGTATATTTATAAATAACTATTATGTCTTTATAAGCACATAAATAGTCTTACAAAATTGTGATATACATTCTATAATATATAAAAATACATTCAGTTTAATTTTTTTAGAGGTGGAAAAGTTAGTTGCAAAAAATGTTAATGAAAAAGAACAATTGCTATGAATTGCTATATTGATCATATCCAATCTGTTACAACTTGTTACCCCAAATTGGGGCCCTTTGTATTGACAATATTAGCATATTGTCAAACACTAAATGAGTTACTGAAATTTGCATTATTATATCTCTACACCCCATTTTTATTAAAGAGAAAGCAAAAAATAATGAATGTGATCTAAGATGTGGGAAAAAGAAAAATGAGTTATTTTACTTATTTGATTTTATCAAACATGCAAAATGACTATAATAAATTTTACCTATGTTAATAAAAAATGATTTTCTCAATCTTTCTTTCCAAGCTGGTGTGAATAAAAACTAAAAATAATATTGGTGAAAAGAAATGAAGCAATTGTGTGATCAGTTATAAAATTACCTTTTCCTGTAAGTTATTCAGGCTATTTTTATGCTAATAAGTTATAGTTGATAATTTCAAATACAGGAGACCTAATCCTACCTAACCATAAGGCTAATGGTGCTGATTTTTTTTTCACACTAGCACATCTCACTGAACATTTAAGATTCAATTAAATCATAGAAGCTGCTTATTAAAAATCTTATTATGCTTGATGATATCTGAAAGTGAGTAAGTTATGAGGGAAATGAACATTTTGATAGCAAATTTAGGATGATTTCAAGAGCACAGAAAGAAATGTGGTAAATATTTTATATTCTAGTCATCAGGACTAAAAGTTATCATTAGCCTTATGATAGTAACAGTGATATCAAAATAAAGTTGGTTTTCTTTGAGTTGCCTTTGTCCTTAAAAGTATAATAAATATCAAGTACAATGTCATCTATACTCTCACCATTAATACTAAGGCACAAATAATTTGAATTCTAAATTAGAGGCGTGTAGAAGCAGAAACCTCCTTATGGAAAGAGATGGCGGAGTTTCTCATTGAGTTCTCTCTCCTTGCTTAAAAGATCCAGGCTGTGCTTTTTGAAGGCTTCAAACTGCAGCTTTAGTTCATCATAGGCCTTCTGGATGCCATCTATCTTGCGTTGAAGCTCCCGGACTCTCAAGTTGCTGTCCACAGCCACAGCCTCCAACTCAAATCGCTCTAGGGCCTGCCTTCTGGCCATATCTACCGACTCCAACTTCTCCTCAAGCTGGCGGATTTCCGCTTGCTTGTTCTGAAGCACCTTGCCCCTCTCCATGGAGAGCTGCAGCAGCTCCTCCTTCTCCAGTGTGACCATCTGCAGCTTGGCCTGCAGCTCCTGGCTCAGGCTGCTGTGTGCCTCCTCAGCCTTGGCCATCTGCTCCACTGCCTGTTGGTGCTGCTGCTTGAGGCTCTGCAGCTGACCGAACAGCTGTTTCATCTCCTCGCTATGGACACAGGCCTGCTGGCTCTGCAGTTCCAGGAGCTCCTTTTCTCGGGCTAGTGCTTGGCAGGCATCCTGAGCACTTCTCTTTTTCAGCGTCTCCAGCTCCGTAGCCAGAGCCTCACTCTGGGAGGTGAGCTGCAATACTTTGGCTTCCTGGTCCTTCAAAGCTTGGCTGAAGAGGTTGTCGTTCTCCAGCCTCAGCTTCTCATTCTCTTCTCTCAATTTGACATTCTGACTCTTGTGTTCATCCTTGAAGCGTATCATTAGCTCATGGTTGGCTGCCAGAGTCAGAAAGCGTTCCTCCAGTTTCTGGGCATGCTCGCTCTTGGCCTTTAGCTTCTCAGCCTCCAGCATCCTCTTCTCCTCCAGCTCTGTGTTGAGCAGCTCCAAGATTTGACAGCGCTCCAGGGCTTTGTCTGACAGCCTCTTCAGAATGCAGATGAGCTGGGACTGCTCCTGGATACGAGAGCGAAGCATTGCTTTCTCACTTTTCTCCTCCTCGGAGAGTCCCCGGAGGTTTGCCAAAGCTTCCTTCAGACCATCTTTTTCTTTAAACTCCATCCCTTCTTCCTCCTGTTTCAGTTTTTCATTTTGCTTCTTCTCTAAGGGTTCTTTAGTGGGTGGGGTGTCCATCCTGAGAGTTTGCTCTTCCTGAGGCATAGGCACTGTCCTGCTCTATGAACTGACCACAGTCTTTTCCTCCTCAGATTTCAAAAGCTCATAGAGTGTGTGCTTTTCACAGTGTTACTAGGGACTCCTGGCACTGTATGGCAGTTGGTTTTTCCAGTAAGGAACCCTGTGATTGGTAGATCGCCCTTAGAATGCAATGAAGTAACAACAGGGGGCCTAAGAGTCTACAGCCAATCTAGTCATGAGATGCTTGTTTTTCTCACCAATCACAGACCTTAGCTTAGTCAGTGTCTGGCAGGTATTGCACAGAGAAAATATGCCAATCCTATTTGATTTCTAGCCAGCATTAGGGGAACAAAACTTACTCCATCTAATGTCTGGTAAACAAATCAAATTGATCCTGCTTCTCCCACTAACAGCTGTCCTGAGAATACTTTCTTCTCTATAGCAACCTATAAATACAAAGTAATGGTGGTGCTTTTGGATCAAGATTGTGAGAATGTATGTGTATATTTGACATAAGCTCTGTAATAGAGCAAATCTTAATGTCATTTATTTCCCTTAGATTTGTTCTCAGCTGGGACTACATTTTACTAGCTATTTAGCTCTCCTTGTTTTTACCCACTAGCAAAATGTTGTTAATAGAAGTTTAATGAACAATAGTAATTTGATAAATGCTAAAAGAAGAAAAGCTCCAAAGGAGGCTTACCCTCACATATCAAAGTGAATTAGTTAGATGTAGAGTAAAATAAAATCAAAGTTAAAGATGGAAACTAGGAGAAATTGAAGATAAGCATCAAATCTCTGGGACAAAGATTTTCTTAGCTTAAACATTATGTAAGAAATAAGAAAAAGCTTAATTCATTTGACTTCAGTGAACATCTCAAATTATATATTATTTAAGTAACATTTCGTCTCTCAAGTTAGTAAAATTTTCCTCCCTTATATTGTAAAAATTTAAGTTACATGCACTTTCAGTTATCAAATTAGTCAAATTTTCCCCTTTTATTAAGACAACCCAGGACTACTAAGGTCATAGTGAAATAGGTGAACTGTCCCACTGGGGAGAACTTTGCTCAGGAAATAATCTCAAAGAAAAAGTTTTGCTCAAAGATTTTCATTATGGTGTGGTTTATAACAACTAAAAGTTGGAAACCAAAAAGTTAAAAAAAACAATGTTAATAAAATTATAAAAACTATATTTTCATACATCAGAATATGCAGCCATTAGACATGATTTTATATTTACATAGGTAATTTAATGGCATAGTGGGAAAATACAATATTAAAAAAATAAAATTTAAAATTATCTTAATGTTATGAAAACTAGAGCGTAAAGAAAATGGGAGATGGACAAGCAACCGAAAAACAATGGGAATGAGGGTTCAGAGAAGGCAGATGTCCAGAGGCCTTTATTTTAAGGTATGTATGGATGTCAGAGATTTGCAAGGAAGTCCTAGCAAGTTCCCTGGTACACAAAATTAGGCCTCCTTGGATGGAGCTAGATGAGGGCAAAAGTGATCAGGCTTTGGTATGGACTACTAGGCCAGGTGGGTAAGTCATAGGGTCTCATGAAACTGCAACAGTCATAGTGGATGGAGAAATTTAAGTCTTTGGAAAAAGTTGGGAGTAACTTGAAGTATTACTTCTTTATAAAATAACAGAATTTTGTAATGTTTTCAGTTCAGGGAAATACATAATGAGTGACTGCCCAGCTCTTGATTTCACTAGTGTCAGATTACATAAAATCCCATTCTTCTGATAATGAATCACTGCTCTTCAGTCAGGGAGTAGGCACACAATGCAGTTGGGGTCAGTTACAGACCTTTCTCTATCCACCTCTGGTACTATTTCCCACTCCCTGAAGAACACAGCATCAAATGACTGGCTTCAGGATGCAAACCCCCATAACCTAGGTTCTAGCAGTAGTACTTTAATTGTGTGTTAATTCAGTATATTTCTAGTATGTTTACTTTTTGGGGGCTTACTTATAGGCAGGTATTTTGGGGGGAAGATGAAAAAAGAAGCCATAAAACATGCAACAGAACACCTGCAATATAAGAAAACATGCACCAAAATTTTAGCAGAGACTGCCTAAAATTTCCACTGGATAAAAAGTCTGTCAACTTGAATTCATTAAAAACTGAGCTTGTCTATACTATATAGTGCATAGAAGTCACATTTAATTTTCCTCTAGTAGTTCAGTGAGATTAAATTTATAAGTTTTATTTTCTCTTTTAGAAATAATGTGATATGAAAACCCCTTGGAAACCATGAGGCAACAAGAAGTGCTGTGGGCAGAGGGTGGTTCTATTGTCCACCCTGGTGACAGATCTGGGTTGCAAGTAGTCTGGTGGGAATACAAGGTAGGGGTACCTGAACTAGTCCCACTGGTACTCTAGAGCTGGTTAGAGGGTAGGATGTGACTGAAGGGTAATCAAAAGAAGCTGAGAAAGTAACCATGATGTGGCAAGAATTGCAACAGGGTTCCCACTGCTACTACTATTGCAGCTCACTGTGGAAGTATGGCTCCACTCAGCTCATCTTGCCCTTCTCCATAATGAAAAGTAATAGAGGGATTGTAGTGAATTTAATGTATTATACAGACATCGATTTATAATGGTATACACCTGAATCTTAGAAAATATGTTGCTTCAATTGAAAAACAAACAAAAATAACAGGAAAGGGAATAGGGCTAAACACACCCCCTAAAGATCTGAAGAAACATGGAAAGAGTCATGGTCTTGTCTAGTGGCTCTTATTTGCAAGATGGTAGAAGGTTGTACTTTTTATTTACAGGAAGAAACATTCTAGTTGTTTCCATAGCTGCCTTTAATAAGACCCCATTCTGCCCACCATTCAGACATCTTATTCTACATTAAATTAGTGATTGTTCTGAGAAAGGTAATCTGTTTGGATTCTTAAAGGGGAGAAATATTTTGTATATTGTGATTCAAAAATATATTCATGGAAAACTTTTCAAAGATAACTGTTAACTTATCTTTGAAGGCCTTTAATTGTATTTTAAAAGTAAAACATTCCACTTAATAACATAGCTAAAGCTTCCCCCTTATGGGAAATAATGCTCAGAGTTGCAAGAAAGATTCTAGAGAAAATATTAGCCTTGCAGTTCTCTAGCCTTGTTAGGGGATTTCGATTTTAGGAATACTTTATGAAAATTATACATAGGGAGTGTAATTCAACAATTAGCATTTTAATCGAACTTTGTTGCAAAGCTTTCATAAAGTTATAAAGACAGACAGAACCTTAGGTTTTTCTGAGTGTGGGTATTTTTCCCCCCCATCCCACTTACTCTATTATACAATACAGGCTTTATCTATATTAGGAGAAAATTAAGTCAAAAGCTGAATTCCATCGATGACCAATGGGTGGCACCAAAGCACATTTAAGACTTCCGTTTTAACACAGAAAGGGAGCAATTTCTGAAGATAGAAATACATGCAGTAAATTCAGTCTTATTGCTTTAATATGAAATTCCATGTTTTAATATAGATTACAGAGTAAATAATTTTCTTATGGTCAAATTCTTTATTGTCTTTGATAGTCAGCTTTCCCCACCATCCTTGTGTGGGAGTATCTTTCTGTCACTCTTTTCCACAACCTACACATTTTTACTTTATGCAAAGGTTTTCAACGATCAATTTGGCAACCTCCTAACAGTAGACAAGATGTAGTGTAAAATGCATGATCAGAGACTACAATATTTTTCTGGTTAACAGCACTCCATAATGTGTTCTGGCAGCTTTTTCTTTGAAGCCGCTGCTATATTCTTCCCAAATACCCCTTTTTAGGTTGCAATTGCAAGTTACACTTTTTGTTATTGTCTCAATCTCTTGTGTCTTATAGTCAAAGAAATACATGAAAGCTGAGTTTCCCATGTTGTTTATCATTCATTTATAGTAAGTGAAGAAGGGAAGAATCTCTGTTCAGTTAGATTTTTGATATCAGATCCACTTATTTAGTAGTTTCCAGTGGAGGAGTTAGTGGAGTTTGGGTTCATTTGGAAATCTTGGCAATCAGAAGCATTCTGAGAGGGAGGGTTGCTTCAATCCAGGTGTTGGGGGAATTTACCATCTTCTCCCAGAGAGCAATTTCCTCAGAAGTGGAGTCCATCCAATCCACTTCAGTACCATAGCTTTTGCCTGAAAAAAGGGAAGCAATGCATTAAGAAAGGAATAGTTTAGGTTGAGGGGAGGGGTGTGTGTGTGTATGAATAACTTCCTAATTATAATCACCCAGGAAAGCAGTTAGGAAGAATTTTAAAATCAACAGGAGGCCAGACATGGGACTCAACATTAGAATTGTTTAATCATCTGAGGTCTGAGAATGGGATGCTCCCAAACTGAGATTATTGCTATTACTTCCATAATAATGGAACATTATTCATTATTCATTATTCATGTTAACATTAAAGCTAGAGAATAATCTGTCAGGGACATAAACAAGCAATGGAGTAGATTCCTACATCAGTTTGGAAGTGACTCTGGATCATCGCTAAGGAAGTGTGGTTAAGTGTTTAGTATCTAATGGACCCAAATGTGAACCTTGTTCTATTACTTGATATCGTGGACCATCAGCTCCTTCAGGGATAACATTAGTAACTACTGAGGGAACTGATGTGAGGATTAAATGAGACAATGCAAATAAAGCATGCAGTACAGAGACTAGTGGTCTATAAATGTTGGTTATTTAAACCATTGCAATTCTTATTTGCAATTAGTCTTGAAGGATCAAAACTGTTTCTCAGGAAAGAGTAGCAATGAAGGCTTTTCTGCTACCTCTATGTAGACTGTCACTGTATCCTGCTAATTTTTATATCTGGATGCTGTAGCACACAGACTGACATTCCTTCACTTGTTAATTTCACTATACTTAGCAGAAATAGAACATCTATTCTCATTAGGAGGCAGCAAAGCAACACACAAACAAACCAATAAAATCTACAGAAGCCTTTGACCCACAGAGAATTAAAAGTGGAAAAAATGTTACCTGTTCCAAAACCAATCCGCAGACCACCCAAAAACTGGTTAGTTAATTTGTAATGGTCCCAGACTGTAAGCTCTACACAGGCTTCCATCAGGTCTTCAGGCCTGAACCCATCATACACCATGGTGTGGTTGAAGACAGGGTTGGGAGTTCTCCCTACAGCTCTTGTTTTTTGGCGACTTTTACGACTCGTGTCTGGAAGGATGGTACTGAAAAGAAAAGACTATGGTGAGACCACTTTAACAAGCATCTATGCTTTCAGTGCATGTCAACACAGATACTGGAGATTGGAAATGAAGAAAAAGAGTAGAGAGTGGTGATGGTGGTGGTTCTGCTGGTAGTATGGGCATACTATGGGAAAAACTGTATGGAGAATAAACTAGACTTGCATTGAATTCTGTCTCTTCTACTTTTTGGCTGAGCATTAGAGGAAAAGTTACTTCACCTCTCAAATACTTGCTTCTTTATTTACAAAAAGGGAACAGTGATGTATGTGTGCTTCCTCGAATTTTACAATTACATATTAAGCAAATGACTTGGTTCAATGCTTACATTTAGTCAGTATTTACTATGGTAGTACTTGCTTGAAGATTCCTTTAAAAGTAGGAAGCCTGGTCTATTCTTGACAATTTATGAAGCTAAGAAATTAACCTGGTGTAGACTGAGAAAGAAAACCTCTTGAATTTGCTAATTTGGCTTTTAGAAAAAAATACATATTGGCAATCATTACATTTATTTATGATAATAATAAGGGTAAATTTAACCAAACTTGCCTCATGGAGAGAGGCAAGAAAATCTGATAGTGGTCACAGGAGATTGACCTGGACTGAAAACTCTTACTAGTAGCATCTATGAAGACCATGTGGCATAAGAAAATAACTAATTCTATATAAATAGAATTACTCAGAGGGAGTTAGGTTTTCACACTAAATTCTATTTAGTTACTATTTACTGAATGCCAGAAATTTGTATGCATAACAGAAAAAAAAGACTTTGCCACTTAAAACCCAATTTGTCTTATGCTCCTATGAGCTAGCAATTAGAGACTGCTTATCAAATCATTTTCTAGATATTTGCAGGATGGTACAAATGGCCTCTTTGCAAATGGTCCAAAAATAAAGATGGAACAAAGAACAGATGGAAGAATTCTTTCTGTCTCATTATGGAGCTAAGGGGTATGGCATCCTACTGTTAAATTTGAGCCACTCTTTGTACTGAATATTGTCTTTACCAGCAGATGGACCTCTTAAACATGCCATTATGGATTTAAGCATGGGGGCTCTGCTTTCACTTGTGTATGTGCCATTTTATCTTTAAGAATTTCTCACTAAATGAAGTCTTAGAGATTTCTGACATATATCCCTCTATTTCATGTTACCATTGCCCCAAGTTATTTCATTTATACTATGAATGATGAGTTTCAGCATCACAGATAACTGAAACAACTAGCAAAGGTCAGCCTGTTACATACAGGATGAGAGCAAATTTATCAACGGTCTTACCATTTAACAAAAGAATTTAGATGGCTGCCCCTTAGTAGTGGTAGATCGAGGCATTCTTTCACCCATATGTGCACTTCTCCAGTTGTAGGAAGCTTTTTACCTTTAACAGGAAAGGGAGACAAAGTAAAGTAAAGTACTCCATTCCTCTCATAACATACTGTATCCAAATGTGCCAACCTAAAAATGGTCCGGTACTGTGATGAGGTAGTGCATGATAATAAAATACTAACTAGCTAAATCTACACATTCTTAGCCATATCTTTTGTATTCTGGTTATAGTGAACTTAGATAACACTATGACAATAATTTGATTGATTTCAAATAGAGTATTACATCATTCCTTGTGGGCTTTGCTTAGTTCAACAAGATATCAGATATATGAATCATCCATGTATAATTATATTCAAAATATCTCAATGAAAAACAAACGGACAAGAAAAATTTTAAACTGCTAACAGAACTGAAACAGCAGGAGGTAGGGGGAGGGCACAAAAGATAAAGATGCTTCACAAGTGATAAGGTGATTTGAGAAGCTCGGTGCAGTCAATGATGTAATATATATATGTGTATATGCAATATGTGTGTGTATATATATATATATATACACACACATATATATACACACATGTGTGTATATATATACACATATATACAATTAATAAAAAAGGAAAAATATCTCAATGAATTATGAGACATTATAAATGTGATATGATTAGAAAAAGAGCAAACAGATACTGGCTCTTGTTAAATATGGTTACACATTTTATAGCTAAAATTATGAGCAGAAAATTACTGATGTGACATAGTGTGAAGTTGTTTTCTGGGTCAAAGGACAGAGGACTATTACTCTATATTCCTGAATGGGTTAACTCAGTTGTCACCAACTATTATTTAATGAGCTCAACCTATGCACTCAATCCCTATGCTAGGAATGTTATTGAATATATGAGGAATACAAGAAAGCTATGTCCTTAGGAAATGTTTATAGTTAAGTTTGAGAGAGTAAATATTTATATTCAAATAAAAATATAAAAACTAATATAAATGAATTGCCAAGTTACTATTGTAATGTGATTATAATGTGATGTGACCAGTGCAGGTAAATATAGTCTGAAGGAGACTGCAGGACTTCCTCAAAGATATGGATAGGGTGAGAAGAGGTGCTTACTATAGGGAAGAGAAACATGAACTCTCTGACTCCAAACTGGTGGCGCCCATCATAACACACAATATGCATATCCTCTACAACCAAGAAATAAAATAATACAAACTAGGACAAAACATGACACTGGGAAATGAGACTGGCAGAATCTCTTTTTTTAATTAACTTTATTTTTTCATATCACTGTTCATTTTGGTACAATACTTGATTTCTCCCCTCAGATATAGTACCCAAAAATCTCTCACCACATCACCCTCCAACTGTTGCCATAGTCACTTGTTCTCTCATCTCTTTTTACTCCTCTCTTTCCCCATCTCCTGCTTTCTGTCTTAAATCTATAATTTGCCTGCAAGTTTTGTCTTTTTCCTGAGCCTTTGTTTGGTGTCCCTATATCCCTTCTGTATGTGAAACCATCCAATATTTTTCTTTTTCTCTCTGGCTTATTTCACTGAGCATAGTGTCTTCCAATAGCATTGGAATGCATTGAGCATAATACCTTCTAATGGCACTGGATTGCCTTGAGTTTATCTTTTTGATTGCCGATTAGTAGTCTACTGTGTATGTGTACCACATCTTCTTGATCCATTCATCTGTATTTGGGAATTTAAGTTGTTTTCATACCTTAGCTATTTTTTTTTTGAGACTAGGTCTCACTATTTTTTGCCTGTGGAACCACAGGCTCACATTGCCCGGGGTACCACATACTCAAGCAATCCCCAGCCACAGCTTCCTAAGTAGCTGGGATTACAGGTGCATACCACCATGCCTAGCTATTTTTTTGGAACTAGGTCTCACTACATGCCCCCCGCGGGACTCAAACCATGATCCCTGGCCCTGGCTGCGGCTTCCTAGGCTGCCGCTTACAGGCATGCGCCACCATGCCCAGCCCATCTTAGCTATTTTAAATAGTACTGCAAAAAATATAGGAGTACCGATTTAATTTCAAATTAATATTTTGTCCTTTGGGTAAATTCCTAGGAGTGGAATTACTGAGTCATATGGTAGATCCATTTAGTAGTTGAAGGATCCTCCACACAACTTTCCTGTCTGCATTCCCACCATCAGTGTAAAAGGATACCTATTTCTCCACATCCTCACCAGCATTTGTAGTAGCCAGTTTTTTGAATGTGGGCCATTTTCACTTGTGTGAGGTGATATGTCATTGTGGTTTTTATTTGTATTTCCCTGATTATAAGTGTTCAACATTTTTTTCATATATCTGTTGACCTGTTGCATTTCCTCTTTGGAGAGGTGTCTGCTTAGCTCTTCTGTCCTTTTTCTAACTGGGTTGTTTGCTTTGTTTTTGTTGGAGAATGGCAGAATTTTTGTGCATCTTTACTATAAATGATAGAATACAAGCTTTAGCCAGAAGAATCTGCCTTTTAGGAAGATCCTGAAGTAATGAGGTGGAGGGCTAGCAGCCATTTGACTTAAAGACCTACTTTGCATTTATGGGAGCCACCTCAGAGATGAGAAACTTGTAATTTAATCCTTTTACAAGTTAAGCTCTTTGCCCCTCTCAGGAGGAACAAATTGGGAGCTGATCTAAATAATCAGGGGACCCTAGGGGCGTAGCTCCCCCAGACCCCAGGTGTAGGAGTGCTGAAGTCATGAACTGCATCATTATTAAGAAAGATTTGGGGGCCCAGTCGTCAGATTCTTTTATTTTAATTGTAAAGGACAAATTCACTGTGAAGGAATCACTGGAACGTTAGCAATGAGCTCGAAGCAAGGAAAACTTGATAAACTAGATAAGCTTTACACTCAAGGAATAATCTTGGGTGACCTGTAACCAACTTAGTTATTATAATTCCCTAAAAAATGATTGCTTAGGAATGTTTAGTAGTATCTAATGATAATCTATTTTCTGTTGAGATATTAATTTCTGTCTTCCACTGAGATATTGCCCTCAGGTGCTCATGAAATGCCTCTCCTCATGGAATGTTAAAGTAATTCTTTTAAACACTATAACTGCTGCCTAAAAATCTCAAATAAATCAGCAGATTCCACTGCTCACTAAATGTGTGTGTCTGTTCACCTATCGCCGGCCCTGTGTTTTTCCTACCCAACTAAACTCTAGTCCTCCGCGGCCTTGCCGGGCATTCCCTGCAATTTTTAAAAAATTGAATTAGAATGCCTAGAAGTTACTGCCTACACTATCCATTATTTCTTGCATCCAATTAGCTTCACTTCCAGTTATTGAAAGCTATTGAATTTGTAAACCCTGATTTCAGTTATTAAATGCATACAGTGTCTCAAGGAGAACAAATTGGAGAACTTGCTTGGGTAAAGAGGGGGCTGTCATTCACTTCCTTTCAGTTTCTTGCACCTTAACTGGGCTGCAGATCTGAAGTACTAACATCAAGAATGCAGTTATCAATTAAAAATGACAAATTTAATGAATTAATTGAACTTTGATGTACCTAGAAGAAATCATACTAGCAGAAACAAGTCAGAAAGAAAGACAGAAACCAAATGGTTTCACTAATATATGGACAACCAAATGAAAGTACACAATGGGAGGGTAGGGACCAGCTGGAGTGATCAGGGAGGGGAGGTGGTGGGTGACCCTGGAGATTAAATGGAGATTAAATTGATGTGAAATATATATATATAAAAAAGCAAATGCAAAAAAAAAAAAAAGAATACAGTTAGTACTCTTGAGGAAAAGTTTTCCTTCCTAATGAGACATTGAGACTAGAGGACAAATGAGCTCTAATTTTTTGGAGCTTTAAATGAAACTTTACAGTTCTCATTTGTGAAAGAACACTCCAGATTTATCAGGCACTACCAATAGGCCCAAATTCTGAATTTAGCAAAGACCATTCACATTGTTCAGAGACCACGTTCTGAAGAGTGAAGTGAAAGATAAAACAAGGAGAAATGTACAGAATGAGAATGACAAAAACTGGATGATTTGATTCATATGTGGAAGATAGAGAAACAAAACAAAGGAACTGACAAAAAGATAAACCAAATAGATCCTAAAACTCTACTGCAGAATTGAGGCTACTGAGGGGGAGGCATGGGCAAGTGGTTCAATGGACTGTGATGGAGGATTGTAGGTGCAGTGTGGTGACATGCATCTAAAGAGATGTGAAACTGTTCCCCTAAATTATATGCAGCATTGTCACGCAATGCTATTTTAATAAAATAAATAAACAAATAAATAAAACAAGGAATGTAAACTAGACTAGGAAGAAAATGAGAATTTTTCTAACAGAACATAGAATGGTCATTAACACAGGAAAGAGACTAATGGACCCAGCACAGCTAATAAATTACAAAGAGTGGGGTGTGAGAGAATGGAGGGAGCACCGGAGGGAGGAGGGAGGGGGAAAAATATATAACAGAGAGGTTGTAACCCAAAGAACAAAATAAAATTGCTTATATATTTAAAAAAAAAAAAAGAAAATAGAATGGTGGTTTCTAGGGACTGGTACAGGAGGTAAGGAAATTGCTTAATGGGTGTAGAGTTTTGTATTTGCAAAATGAAAATATTTGGAAAGCTGCTTCAAAAAGGTAAATATACTTAATATCAAACACTACTAAAAGTATGCCTTTACCTCTAAATCATATGCAGTATACATATATAGTATAATTTATGTTCTTTACTGCACAAAAAAGGTATGAACACTCTAGTTTAAACCTGTGAATTGAGTTATTTATACTGTACAATTACTAAGTTAATAAGTTTGTTTAGGGTTTTTCACCTTTGAAAATACCAATCAACCTTGGAGAGGCAAAAGGTAAGACCTTCTGAGGGCACAGTTTTGTACAGAAAATCATTACATACCCGGAATTGGCTCTGGGACATACTGGAGCGCTAGCTTCATTTCACCTCTGTTTTCTGCTTGAAGGGCAATTGATGCTGCCTGGAAAATGAAGGAAAGTCAGGAGCTGTGAGGCATAAACCATGTACCCTGTCTGCTGACATTCTTTTAAGGACCACTTTGAACTCATTTCTGGGCTACAAGTTACTCCTGGATGCCCTGAATTAATTCCCCTTCTCAACAGAGTTTGACCATGGTTTTATATCTTGTAAAACTATAGCGTGCATCTTGGAAAACTAAAAAAATATTAAAACATCTTTAGTTTCAAAGACAATGGATACATCAAAAGTGCCCTGAGATGTTACTTTCCTTTTTTAACTCATTCTGACAGTGTATAGAACAATTTATTTGTATTTTCTTTCTCTGAAGTTGAGAATGGAATTGTGTGGGAAGTGGGGGAGTCATGTGACATTTTTCAAAGCTCTGTTAACCAGATAGTTTTAGAACAAATAGGTAAAAAAACAAACAAACAAACAAACAAAAAAAAAACAAAACTGGACAATTGTTTTAAAATATGTATTATTTTCAATTATAAGAGAGATGGTTTTGCTTCCAAATTCTTTCTCTTTGTAGCCTTATTTATAAAATTTGCTACGTATTAGAAGCACGAGGAAAACTAATTAAAAATAAGGGGCTATTGATATCTTCTGAGGAAATCAGAAATGCTTCAAATGATTGATATGCAATATTTGGGAACCATTTCTAAAGTGTCTTACCATAGATACTTAAATTTTGGTTTTTCAGTTGTTTATCACTTCCGTCTTTGAGGGAGTAGCTATGGTCATACCAATCCTCATACAAATGAAAACCCTGCATTAAAAATTTATTTTAAACCTATAATTATTATGATAGATGGGACTCAAATGGACAGTATGATGAAACTTGATGTTCTTCCCTGCTTTCCACTTTGAGGCATTAATTGATTTTTCAGCAGTGCCAAACTGAGAACAAAAATGCCTAGTGGAAAAAGTCTAAGAAAAGTTTAGCAGGACATTATTGGCAGTCTCTTGAGGTAGGATTATGGGCAGTTAAGGAAGAATGGTCTTAGAAAATACCTTAAGTCCATGGTTTTCAAAGTATTATGCTTAGGCCAGCATCAGCAATGCCTAGGAACTTGTTACAAAAGCATATTAGACCCCAATCTTATTGAATCAGAAACCTTGTGAACAAGGGCCCAGAAATCAATTCATTCCTCAAATGAATTGAATACATGTAAAACTTTTCCTAGATTTTTGATCAGAAGCCTTGATAGACAACCTAAGAATATGAACAAACAAAAACTGTCTTAGACCACATGAAAACTAAACCCTAGTCTGAGTTTTCATTCTTAGACTAGATTATGGTGATCTATCATGACTGTGTATGTCAAGGGTATAAACTCTCTCTAACTCTAGAACTTTTTCTAGACAATGTCAGTATGAAGTAAAAGTGACCTGGCATCTCAGGACAAAGAAACAAATTACCAAATTAAGACTGAAAAAGTAGATAAGAAGGGAAAGAAGATCGAAGTGCTGATGGATGGTGGATTTTCCTATTAAGCAGTGAGCATGGTATAGTAATATATTTATAAAGGTATGAAACTATACCTCTAAATCATACATAGTATTGTAAATTAGTATTGGGTCAATAAATATAATTTTATAAAAACAGATTTCTAAAAGTTTAAGCTATAAAGAATTTTCAGATATATACTTAGAGTAACTCTGATAAATATATTCATTATATTCATAAATATTAAGGTGGAAAATGTTAGCAGAGAAATAGAACCTATAAAAAGGAATCAAATGAAAATACAATTCTGTAAAGTAGAATTATTGAAAACCAAGAGATGGTGGAACAGAAAATTAGATACAGCAGATGAGAAAAATTATTGAATCGACAAATTAGCAAAAAACAGGCAGCCGTGAAGAACAGAAAAGGGTAAAAAGAAAAAGAAATACAAGAAACATAGAGTGAAAATACATAATGGTTCCAAAATATGAATGAGCATTCTGAATTAAAGGACATTTTACAGCAGCTTTCTTCTACATACTAGGGTCCAAACCAACCATCCAAAACACTCTGGACTCACCTTCCGCTTCAGGGGGTACCATTTCAATTGTTTATTCTGTTTGTTCTCCCAATCCCAAGTTTCCAAATCAAGTTCCACTTCCCCTAGAAAGCTATTGCGCTTAAACGCATCCCGATGCCAAACGGACAGGTTCAGCTTCTGTGTCTTTAAGATTTGCTTTTCAATTTTATACTGCAGTTGAAAGAAGGAAATTAAAGTGGTAAATATTACCTTACGCCAAAGTTATGACACAGAGATGAAAAGCAAAAGAGCCATCTTTGTGGATCAGATTTTTTCATCTACTAGGTTTCAAGTCTCAAAAATATTGCAAAGTCATTGTATTCTAATATCTTATTTCAAAGAGCTAAAACCCATCTTTCATAAAAGCTGATTTCCTTTCCCTCTCTGCAAAGGCAAGCCAGGGTTCAAATATCAGCTAAAGGAGCGGGTGGGAGGGGGAGGTGGTGGGTGACCCCCAGGGATTGAAATGATGTGAAATATAGATAAATAAATTAAAAAAAAAACACACACACAAAAAAACAAATATCAGCTAAAAGATCATATCATAACAGTAACAGATCACTAAAAACAAAGCAAATTATTCATTTTTTATATTTGGTGGCTTTTTAAAGTTCTTTTTATTTATAACTATTAATTAAGTATATCAACCAATCTTTATACAAGATAAATCAAATTTAATTTAATCTAAATACAAATGAAGCTTAACCCAAGGATCTGTTTTCTAGCTAAAGAAAAAGTGTTTTTAATGGACTTATTTTCCACAGCAATTTTAGGTTCACAAAAAACTGAGAGGGCACAGTTCATAAATGACTTGCCCCCACATCCTTTCCCACTATCAATATCCTTCAAAAGTATTTTTTCAAAAATACTTGCTTTTCCTACTTCATATGGAAAAATTGAGTATGTTTGGCATCTGAACAGTTTTTCATCTAAAATATAGTCAACCCTTGATTATATATAATCATGAAAGGGGTAATAATACTTCTAATCTAAAAATAATCCTCCACTTGATGTACTACTTGAATATCCATTTTGGTTAGAGCAGACTTGCCTTTCTCTGAGTTTACTATTTAAGTCAACTGCCTTTTCCTGAATAAAGGATTGAAGTAGCTAACCTAGTAATAACAAGGGTACTGGGATATATCAGTAAAACTGTGATTCAGTTTGACTGAATATAGCTACAAAAAAGCATTCATGAAGACTGACAGCTAATGTAACTGTTGTTTCTTTCCTCAGAGGATGATCAAATAATTGGACAGAATTTTCAGAAAAAGGGAATGAATAACACTTTTTATATTTTCAGTTTTAAATTATTTTTAACTTGTAAACAAATTGCTTATTTGTTACTAAGGCAGCATGGTGCAGTTTGAGGGAAAATATGAGTATTTGAGTCAAACATACTTTGTATTCATCTGTCCAACTATCTTTCCTGTTTTGGACCGATGCCAGATACTGTACTTAGAGTCAGAATTTATTAAGTATTTAATATCTGCACATCACACACAAGGGTATAATGTTCATAAACAACAGTTTGTCCCTTACCCTCACAGAATTCACAACCTAGTGGCAAAGCAAACAAAATAGCTCTCAAGTGCTGAGTGCTAATATAGCCTATACTGACTGAAATAAAATGACTGAGGCAGCAGACCAGAAAACTTAGGATTATAATAATTTATCAATGGAAGAAGCATTTAAGACTAGACTAAGGAGAATAATATTTCACCTTGAAGGAACAAATTCCCAGCATGAGAAAATGTAGAACAGACATCAGATTTGATAAAGACTATGAAATGGAAGTATGTGTTGGAGCCCAAGTCATGAAGATGTTAACAAGGATGGATTTAAACCTAAGATTCTTACTAGAAATCTTAAAAGAGATTTAGCAAACAAATAACATGATCAGAACTATGCTTTTGGAATACTATTTTGGTAGCAATGCTCAACTTTATCAGCTGTGTAACTGGAGCAAGTTACTTTATTTCTCTAAACTTCATTTGCCTCATCCGGAGATGCAGAGTGTACCCACTATACAGAGGATGCAGTGAGTGAATGAGATGATGTATACAACAATCACTGTGTATAGTCTCATACAAAGCAGATTCTCAGAAAGTGTTTATTCCTTCCCTCTCCTCTCTTGATGAAGACAGCTTCTACCCAAGAAGACAGCTATTTAAATGCACACGTCACCATGTAGGATTTCCCTAGAGAATTCATAGATACCCGCAGGATCTCGTTATACACAGGATTCAAACTTTTCTTCACTACAAGTGTTTTCTTCTTGCCCATTTTGTCCTTGTCTGGTAATAAATAGGTCTTTACATATCTAAAAAAAGAATTGAACAGATAAGAAGGTTGGAGAAAATAAAGGTGATATTTCCACCTCTTTCTTTTAAAAATATATTGGAAATTGATAGAAATCAGTATTTTATGACACCGTGAAAAGCAAAAAAGAAATAAAAATTCTCACCAACATCTTTATACTTAATACATTTAAGGAGTTTCAGCAGAATTGATAATTTATAATGTTTTGAAAATTTAAAAGTGATGCAACTGAATTCTTTTTTCCTCTTAGCCTTACCTAATGTGGGAGGAGGGCCAACAAACCTTTGTCTTGGCTTCTTTCCTATCAAGAAAAGGCTTTGGTGCATGCAGACTTCTTGATAAAAGATTTTGTTATATGTTTTGAAAAAACACTTAATCTTAGCATGTATATAATCAAACCATATTCCATGTAAAAGAAAAAAGATATAAACCATTTGTTTTTGTAATAAATGCAAAAGACTGGGCATATGCTGGCAAGATCATTAAGAACTGAACTTCTGCATAAGGATGAGAGGGAACAGTATTCAACTTTTGCAAATAACCTGAAACACAATTAAGTCATTGGTTTCAAAGATGAATTGGTAAATTCCCCTAAAAATTCCCCTAAAGTTCCTTTGTAGGATGTAATTTAAAGATGGAAATTACCTAATTCTAGAAACAACTATTTCTGTACCACTGAACATTATGAAGTATGCCCCACAAGGTCTTAAATTTAGAGGAAGTATGAGACTATCATGGAGAGAAGCTGGAGTTAAAAGTCTGCATTTCTCATTTTGTTGTAATCTGAATTTATACAAATAGGTGGCTGATCTTGACTGCCCTTTGCTTCCTTGTCTGTAAAAAGATGTAACAACCCCAACACACACACACACACACACACACACACACACGCGCACACACACACGCACACACACAGAGATCTCAAAGGTCTCTTCTAACTTAAGACATTTTATGCTTCTTTGATATTTAAATTTTTTGAAATTTTTTTTGTTATTGCAGAACACTATAAAATTACATTATATGAGTTTCAGGTATGCAGTATGAATCAACATTTAACATTTTTATAGTTTGTTAAATTTGGCATATGAATTTATAAAGTAAATAAAATAGTATATTCCACTGACATTTCAAATGTTACTTTAACAGACATACATATATCCTTTGATTACTTTCTTTTCTTTGTAATTTCTAAAAGATTAAGAATTTGAAAACTAAGGTAAATTAATGACTCCAAAATGCACTTACGGGTCTGAACGCTGTTTTTTAACATCAGCTGCTGCTAAGTCTTTACACTGGGCCACAAAAATATGTAATTCCTTCAGTGAATCCACATAGTCGACTGCAAACTGAATATTTCCTTTCACTTCCAGATTGCCAAAGTCTCCACTATACAAGCTCATCACACTGCCACTCACCTGAAAACATTGGAAATTGGTCTTATTTGTCTCTGTCTTATTCTTGAACGCAACATAGGGTCAAGGACATAATCTTTGCTTCTCTTCATTTCTCCATTTTGCACATATGGCATTAAGACATGTCAATACAGACACTCTGACATGATATATATAGTCTAACATTTTTTAAAAAATGCCCCTAAAAGACATAGATGAGCAGTGGTCATGGTGGGGGAGAAAAAAGACATAGATAAAAGTGGAATGCAAAGTCATTTAGATACTGATTGACATTTCATTTCTTTTTAAGAATTATTTTATTTTATTTACTTAATTTTTTTCCCTGAGACTAGGTCTCACTATGTTGCCCAGGGTAGTCCCGCAGACTCATGTGATTCCTAGCCTCAGCCTCCCAAGTAGCTGGGATTACAGGTGTGTGCCACCATGCCTGGCTTCATTTTTCATTTCAAAGTGGAGTGGTTTTATGGTAGGGGCTTTCAGGGTTTCATGTAAAGGTATGCTTAATATTTCAAATATCAAAGAAAAAGGATATGAGAAAACACAGTCACATAAATCATAGTGACCCATTGCTCTAATATTCAAGGTACAAACTGGGGCTATCAGAATGGGAAGGTATAGGTAAGTATTAAAGAGAGGAGAGGGCCCAGTGGACTATGCTGGAAGATACTGGATGCTTGGGTGGTAGGCATGAAGTAACATACACACATAGAGGAGCAGATCTTTACCATTAAATCATAGTGTTGTTAGCCAATGTTACCTCAATTAAAAAAAAAGGCTCAATTAAAAAAATAAATAAAAAGGAATTTCACTGTTACTCATCTAGTGAATCTAAGAAAATGCTTACTCTGAGTCATCATCTTCTAGCAGTCAGGAAGAATAGAAAATGAATGATTGACAAAAGCAGGTTAAAACCTTTTCAAGGTCTGCCACTAGATTTTTATTAGCAAAAATTCAATTAAAATAGGCTCCAAAAATTTGAGAAATGCAGATATATTTACATAAGTATCTGTTTCAAAAATATTGCATGCACAAGTAACCAGCTTACTTTATAAATGAAGTTCAAAGTCAAATTTCAAAATCAAATCTGATCAACTAAGGAAACTTTTCTTTTAAAATCATGTTCTGAATCCTTTTATAATGAAAAGAATTCAGTTCTATTTTAAAAATATGAATAACTACTTTTATTTATCAGCCTTTCTAAAAGAGAGGTACAATTCTGTATCTGCAAATAGCATACAAAAGCTTATTTGATACAGGCAGTCTTTATAGTTACCCAATCTGTTGCACAGAAAAATGTAGTAGTTTGTTTGTTGATAATTTATTTCTATTTTAAAGATATTTATATATAAAAAAAATTTCTAATGGGAATGAACTCTTCATGCTTAAAAAAATGGCAAAAGGAAGATTTAGTTAGCCAGAAGCTAATTGTGGGTTAGAGAAAAAAGCTGGTCCCGTTGGAATCAGAGGAATCGGAGGAAGACAATAGGAGGCTGTTTTATGGTAGTGGGAGGATGGCAGGGTAAGGTTCAGAAAAGCAGAGAGATATTAACACAGAGCCTTTATTTACATACAGAAGACAATGACGTCATGCCAGAGGAGCTGCTAAGATTGGTTAAAGAGCTGGGGCTCTTCTTGTGTCTGCTGAGCTGGTAACTGCTTTCTGAGGCTGTATCTGTTTCTCTGTCATCACTCTACAAAACATCATATACACAATTTAAATTCAGAATGAGTCAAGTCTATTTAGGCATATCTTGGTATCCCACTGATATGTGACATTTCTCAAGATCAGAGGGCGCACTAGCGCTATTTGCCAGAGGGTGGGGATTCAGGTTGGGGTCTACCTTGGACCTCACCAAGGGATGAGAGAAGCGCTTAGCTACCTAAATAAAGCAAGGTCTTCACATCTACAAGACGGTCTTCACATCTACAGAAGACTGCACTATTGTAATCTTTCTTATCACTCTCTTACCATTATATATTGGAGAATTTTATTAATGAAAAATAAAATTGTCAAGCAGATGTCATGTTTAATTTCTCTCAATGTTAACAGGGCGTTAATTTTCTAAAAAATCTAGTTTTTCAGTTGATGCACTATTAAACTAGAATAAAGAAATGTTGGTCTGATTGATTTCAACTAAAAGTTTACATATATATGCATACATGTGCACGTGTGCATGAATACACATATGTATGAATATAAACCATTTTTCATGTATTTCTATAATTAGTGTGGTTATCTTTTTTTTGCTATGAGGAAGTACATTAAACTATATTTCTACTCATTTTAACATGTTTTTGAAAAAGAAAAAGCAATAAGATAGTTATTTTCATTATGTCCCAGGAAATATTTACCTAGGTCAAGAAAGAAAAATGTCAACAATAAATTCTATTATATTCAGACTGAAGTTTATAAGATGGTAACTTAAAATTTTCATGACTCATAATATGTTCCTTTTGGTGTTAGAGAGTTTATGATGCAGTTCAGAGACAAATGGGATTATGGAAACACATCTATAAAGGAGTAGTTAGTTCATGCCAACTTATTCCAGAGCCATGCAATTATTTAACAATATAATGACTGCCAGTTCTAATGCAAACTAAGAAAGATGTTAAAGAAAAATGAATTCATAACTTAAATAGCTAAGAATTCTTACTCAAGTAAGAAAAACAACAATAACCAGAAAACCTTTTCCATTGTCACACTTCACCACCACAGGCTTACCTAGCACACTTCCCTTTATTGTGGCATATACTACAATATTTCAGTATAGCAGATCACTAGTGAATTATTGGAAGGATGGAACCCTGTCTTGTTAACCTGGACCAATGATTTTCACATAGCTGGCACTCAACAAATGGGACTGATGCTAAGCCTCAGGGGGACAGTGGACAAAGGAACAGGGACTGACTTCATCTCTACTTCTTTAATTTTTAGTTCAAACCCACATACTTTGAAAGGTAAAATGAGTCTTTCTTTATTTTGATTTGTATCTCTAATGCACAAATCCAAAGGATTTGAAATTTTTGGTAGGTGGAACAATGAGAAAGTGTTAAAACTAGAGAGAGCAGAACGTTAAAAAACCAGGAATTATTACTTGCTTCTCAACTATTTTTTTTATATGCCCACCCAAAACCAAAGCAATTTGTAAAGTTATAAAGACTACTGTGAGATGCCTATTTGTAGCCTCCAGGTATGAGTGAGCTACAACAATGAGATTCTTTCCGAGAGAAGCTGTAATGTGGATTCTTAAGAATATTCAGGGGCTGAATATTCCAGATAGAGTTCAACTAAGGTCTAAAAATGGACAGAAAGGTGGTCAGGAAGTGGGGCAGACAGGGTATATGTATAACACAGATCTTTCTTTACATTCCATCTACCAATAAGATATTTGAGGATGAAGACTTTCATTTTACCACCAATACGACAAATAGTAACATAACACTTATTGGGTACTTTGAATGTGTCCAGCAAACTGTTATTACTTGCATTATCTTACTTATTTCTCACTTATCTACTTAGGTACCAGGAAACCAGGCTCAGGAAAGTTAAGGAGTTGTACATTAGTAGCTGCTGAATTTGGAGAAAATTACTTAACCTCTCTGAGGTTTTTCCTCTTTTATAAAATGGAGAACATGCTACCTTCCATGAGAATAAATAAATGGCCAGTATATACTAGATACTCAGGAAAAAATAGACAGTAGACTAGTGGTTAATAGTGTGGTATCAGATCTGGGCTTCAGTCCTGGCTCAACCCATTTCCAACTGAGTGAGGTTACATTACTTTTCCTAGACTCAGTTTCCTCATTTGTACCATCAAGGGATAATGATGGTATCCACTCCCAGGGGTGTTGGAGGATTAAATGAGATACATATACAAAAAGTCTATACCAAGTTGGTTCTTCTGAACTATGTCATTGCTGCTTCATTATTTTAACAAATGTTCTCCAGCTATTCATCCCACCTGGACTAAACTTTCACTAATCAGTTGCACTCTGAATTACCTGCAGTAATTAGTTCATGCCAACATATTTTTGCCTGTATTTATTTTGTAATTGCTTTGAAACAAGTCACATTCTCAAATCTATGTAATTTGACTTCACTGACCAAAAGTCTTGCTCCAGGATCAACAACACTACCACTATTGATATGACAGGTAAGGAAGAGTCAGTCCTACCAGCCTCTGTGGACTCTGCCACAGACTTGGCATGCACCAACCTTGGCATAGCAAATCCATCTATTGGGTTCCCTTTTCTTGAAGATTAAAAAAAGACAAACTTGCCTCATCTTGAAGAAATGCTGGAACAGACTTGCTCATCCTTTTGAGTTTGTCAGGGTTGGAAAATTGATTATCAGGTTGTGAAGGCACTGTGGAAACTAAACAGCAGCATTTCCATTCAAAATTATTCTTACAATTGTCAGACAACATTAGGCATAAGTTGAAAACACACTTTTCTTTCATCTTTGAATAGAGAAGTTTTGTAAAAGTGTTAAAGGCACAGTAAGTAATTCACATGCAGAGGATCATAGGTGAGCAACATGCAGTCTTCATATATTAAATAGAACTAGCAAGGAGTTGAACCAAATAGAAAAATGAAAACTAGTAGTTTGCATTGAATTGGAGCTGGATTTGTATTATATTAAAGCATACAGCCAATATAAATCACATTTATTTTTTCTACATCAGAGTTTCAAATGACAAAATCTGTAACTTTTTGGTTCATCTCCTTTAGGTATTTTTTTTTTTTTGCATGCTGCAGGCTGAAAAACTATTTCATTGGATAGCAAGGATCTTTACAACTCCATAATGAAAGTGTCCTTCTATTTAGTCTAAAGAGGTTTGTTTAGTTAATAGTGGGAATTACTTTTCAAATTGTATTTCTCTCTCAAAATTATGAAAGACTACAATTTCAGATCTAATTATTTTTTTTGAAAATAGAAATTTCAACACCTGTCAACTCAAGAAAATTTTCAATAGTGATATCACTGTACCAAGTTTAAATGATTCATGTTAGACTACTCCACAAATTTAATGTGAAAAAGCAGTATGTAGTTTCTTTTTGATACAGTAAGCTATATGTAAGGAAATCACAATTAGAGGAATCTTATCCTAATCTGTATAACTCTGGTTAAAACACTAGAGTTTGCTTATGCTGAATCAGAACTTTGACACTGAAAGAGTAACATTTTTCCAAGGCACTTAGAATAATGCCTAGCACATAGTAGGTAGGACCTATGTATATGTTAAGAAAATAAATACCATCTGGTGAAGTATATTTAAATAATATTTTGAATTCCTGCACATATACAGCTTTATCATTTAAAGATACACTAAGAAGAGAGACATAGAAATCAAACTATATTTCTAAATATGACTCAGAAGGCTCAAATTTAGCCCTAAGCATTAGCTAAGCTCATTTTTAGAAACCTCTAATGAAGGCAAAACTGAAATTTACTACACATTAATATTTGCTTATCCATAAAGTTGCTCTCACCTAGTCCTAGACTCAGAAATGTATACAAATACATTCAAGACTTACAATACGATACCTGACTTAATCACTTCCCATGAAGCAATAATGTGCATGTGTGTGTATGCGGGTGACTTAGACTAATAGAAATGTAAGAATAGGTTCCCTGAGGGCACAGTTACCCCAGTGAATATGCAAAAAAATTTTTAATCTACTCCTTTTATTTTCAAAGTATCTTACATTACTCGATTATAGTCAGCTGTGCAATTACTGGCTTTAGTTATTTATGCTTTGATCATGTGTTTGATTTGTCTTGGAGTAAGAATACACTCTTCACTAGAGAAAAAGAATAATCTCATTAGGTTAGGCATTATGTGACATTTTCAAAAATATGAGAAAAAGGGAGAAATTAATAGTATTTGGCTACATGATTAGCCTATTCACCCTGAGCAATAAAGCCACTAAATAAGAGGTGACAAATGAAAATACAGATATATAGGCATATACAGTCTTTGCCTGTTTTGTTTTTGTTCCTCAGGTTAAATGTTGAGTGAGACATAGGAAGACAAAACAAGATGCCCAAACTTAAGTGCCAGTTCAAAATACAACCTCTTTACCCAACATTCCCCTGGGGACAGAAGTCTTGATTCTTCCTCAGCAGTCAGACACATAGAAAGGAGCCTGCATTTTCTTTCCTAGGTAGTTCTGAAGAATTTGTCAGTCAGTTGGCAAAGTTCAGCACCTTCATCTCTGATGCAGGAGGCATGAGCAAGGTTTCAAATTTCAGACTAGGTATCACTGCTTTCTTTGTTTCTCTATGGAACCATTTAGCTGCTCTTATCATTAACACCTATTTACACACCCACAAACTGTTGGGAAAATTGTTATAAAAATCTTATTGACTCCTAAGGAAAGGCATTAGCTTCACCTCTCTTTACCCCCATCAAGTGCCTAGGAAAGCTAAGAAGAAATACTTTGCTGGGCCCCACAGACACCATTTTAAAGTGTGTATCAGTCCTCAAGACAGCAGTGATGGCTAGGCACATCAGTCTTAAGGTTGATGAGAAGAGTGAATGAGTATCACCTTCGTTTGTGGATTTAATGAGTTGATGGGCATTAGCCACCATAAGTACATATTTTTTCTTAAGATTCAGATGTTCACTTGCTTTATATATATCATGCTGTTCAAGTTCAGTTTTGAACCCATAGCTTAAACCTTGGACATCATAAAATTTGCTCCCAGAGGTATATAGTGGCACATAACACATAATAACTGTCAAAGTACAGTTTTACTTTGTTTCTAACAAATTATAAATTACTTCATATCTGTAGTCTTCTATACAGGTCACAAGAAATACAAAACTCAATACCATAATGTAACATAAAAGTCAAGTGATATTAGAAGCTACAACTTGATATTAGGCACACTAAAACTGCAAAGAGACTAACAAAAGTGTAATACTCAGCATACCACACATACATGTAATATATGTATATAAATAAGGTTTGAAAACATGTTAACTCTTGCTAGTGGAACCATGAATTAAATAAAATCTTTTCATACAGAAAATAGTAAAATGTTTTTAATAAAACCCTTGTCAGAATGAAATAGTTTTATAAATTGCAGGCATTAATAGGTTAGTTATTTCAGTATATTCAGCATCATGTAGTATGGCAACATTTAGTCTTTATAAGAAAGATCCTGCTACTCACTTCCTGGAATGCATTCATTTGTATCTGCTTCCTGATCTGCTTTTTTATCTACTCAGAAAAGCAACATTGAGAATAAATACCATTTTAACAGAAGGATCAAAAAGACATGATAATATAGCTCATGTGTCAGCTTCACAACTAAGACTGCTGATATATTTACAGGTTTTCCTGCTTGCTTTCTTTCATCCAGTCCCCACTGTGACTCTTTATTAGCCTTTTTAAGTTCTCCTGTTCCACAAAAAATCCAAGATCAAGCATGCAAGATGTTCTGTATCTCTCCTCTGATCACCATCCCACAACATGGAACATGGAAGGAACACTAAGCTAGGCATATATTGAAACTGAGATTCTATTCCCTACCTGCCCACTGACTGCCTCTACAGGATCAGAGACAAGTCATTTCTTAGAGTTTTTCTTAGGTGTAAAGTGAAGATAAAAATCCTTGCTCTACCTACTTCTATGAGATTTTAAAAACATAATGAAAAGATAAAATTATCACATACAAGTAAGCAATTACCTTTGAGGAGTGTTGCTGCATTTTATATGAATATACATTTTTATTATCATGGTGAAGGCCTTTAGTAAAAATACTCTAGCATAAAAATTACATATTTTTATAAATGCTGAACTATAAAAATAAGACTTATTTTCATCTCTGCCCTCCCCCCAGGTACTATTCACCCTAAGCATTATATAATTGAACCAATACCTGATTCATTCACAAGCTTGAAGATCTTCTGGATCCTTAATATTAGAACAATTAATTCTCTCTTCAGTTTATACTTATTATCTACATGTACAGAAGCAAGATTCCCACTCTTGCTCTGAGATCTTTTCCTTTACAGTTTTGCCCAGAGAGACTGGACTGCTGAGACTGAGAATCAAATAGAGAAATAACTTACCCAGGAACCCACTTCACTGCCTTTACAAAAACTTCTGCAAGTCAAAGTAGCAAATACCACAAAACATGATTTGCTATTTATAGAAACCCTCAATCCCCAAAGGTCTCTAAGATCCTCACAATTTTGTCACAGGCAGAAGTCTTAAGAATACAAAACATTATTAAATGCACCAAGTCAGAACTTAGGCAGCATTTGCCACACAGTGGCAAATGACGTTCTTTTATTTATCCAGGAGCTGTGCCCCAGTCCCGGTGACTGCCAAACCACCCCAGAACCTAATACAGACAGACATGCAAATACATAGAGATATTTACCATCTTCAGCACTATGTACTAATTCTTCTGGCAGAATATTTACTTTTGCTTGATCTGTTCAGGAAAAATTAACAAATGGTTAACACTGATGACCCTTGGTGAGAAAGAACAATGAGATTGCTCTGGAAGCCCCAGGAGTTGGAAGCAATTAGTTAAGATGCCCGTGAGGGGTGCAACCAAGATGTCTTCCCCCCAAATACGTTTTCTTTAGCTACTTGAGCCAGTGCCATAGCGGGAGCTCCCATTTCAGCCTCGATGCAGCTTACATCAGCACACTGCTTCACACAGAATCCCAAGAGTTAGAGGGTTAGCTCAGAGCAAGCAATCCACTGGCAGCAGGAGACAGCACGGAGCTGCAACAGCCTCCCTATTCTTAAGGAAAGCGTAAGATCCTAGCCATGACTAACACCTTCCCAAACCCACGGTCATTAACAAATATTTCTGTACATGTATCATCATTTGTGTATGCCTTTGGGATTCCTGCTTGGGAAGTCAACTGAAGAGATGCAACTGGGGACCAGCTGCTAAGTGGAATCTTGGCAAGCTAGCGAGAGAGTGGTTATTGGTATTTGGAGGGAGTATGCAGGAATACCCTTCAGCTGATGGTGATTTTTTTTTAACCCTACACATTCCTGACTAATTAAAACTGCACTGTGGGAAAGAGCCCCGTGTTTTACAGGCCAGAAGTTTGCCAAATAAGTCAACTGCTGCTGAATCTGTTTTCCCTCTAATCATCAGGAAGAATTATTAGAGCTATACAACAAAAGGATAGAATGTGCCTTCTCTGGAAACATTCAGGCAAATGTGGGGTTGGCCACCTGTTAAGGAGGCTTTAGAGGGAATTCTTGCTTAGTGGGGAATTTGGAATGGATGACCTTCAAAGTCCCTTCCAGTCCAGAAATTCCAAGATCTTTGGAAGGGTTATGAGTGTATCACAAATCAAGAACACTGCTCTCAGAGCCCCGAGAATCTCTGAATTTTAGAAATTGTTTAGTGGAGTGGCCTTTTCTTTTCCATTTTAAGTCTTCACATTTTTAGATACAACTGCATATGCATACAAACTATTCTAAATATAATAAGAATGGTCATTATTATTTGGCAGTGATTACCTTGCACTCAATATATTTTTCATGATCATCTGTCACCCTTTGTGTACATTTTAAAACTTAAAAACAGTAAGAACAAAACCCAAGAAATCATGAATGCTGAGTTCATTTTTCTGGTTCACAAGTAAGTCCTCCATATATCATGCTCTCTATTAATACTAAAGAAATCCTTCACCAATTAAAGCAGCAGATAGTGGAGAACAGTATACCTAAAGTATTGCATGGCAGATAATCTTCAGCCTTGTAGTGAAAACAAAAAGGATAAAAGAGAAAAAGGAAGTCCTTGAAGCCAGTAACTGATTCATCTCCATACTGTGCAAAATTCTTCAGACATCCAATACTAATACATAACATGGTCAATTATAATGCTCCTGATAACAACCTGCTGATTTTTGGGTCCCAACTACACTCTGTGAACTTATCTGAGCTTCATTTTCCTCATCTGTAAATGGGGATTACACTTTATTCCTCTGAAGGTCACTGATGCTGTTAAACAAGGTAATTCAAGTAAAAATACTTAGTCAAGTCTTGGCACATAGTCCTCCATAAATATTAGCTAGCACCACTAGAACTAGTTGCTACCACAATCTTTAGAAACTTGAGTAAACACTCAAACTGGGAATCTTTAATTCAAGAAGACCTAGAGTTCTTGCAACCTCACGTACTATTTTAAAGGCAAAATTTCAGCAACTTTGGGGTGCGTTTCTTCAAGCTCACTTGGGAAGGATTATTCTCATCTGTTAACCTCCCCCCTTGAGGGGTTCCAGTGCACAAGAGCATGCAGTGAGGCCACAGAAGAGCACATAAGCATTTTTAAGCTTAGATGAGAGCATAAACGGCAGGGCAAACTTTATTCTCACTTGATAAATCTGATGATATGTCTTCTAAACTTTTGAAAGGCATTTTTCTAGCAGCAGTCCTTTCCAAAGCTTTCAAAACAGGACTGGGTTCTTCTTCCGAACCTGTTACAAAACAAAATTAATGAACACTGCACAAAGAAAAAAAAAGCCCACCACGATAACCCAAGCCAAGAAACACTTAAATGGTAGGTTGGAAGGAGGTATTGTGGTATTAGCCTCTATAATTTTATTTACTATATGCAGCATTTTCTGGAAGAAAATAAAATTTCACCATATTAGCATGTGTTTTTGAAACCAATTTGCCTGGTTAAAAAAATGTGCAAGCATAAATTATAAAGATCACCACATAATAGAAATGTGATTTTTAGTTTTTTATATGTCTATTTTGGGTATGTGATTTGTTCTGTGCAAGACTTTGAGTCATCCCAGTTCACATCTAGCTTTTGATGACTGCCATGAAATGATTTTAGGAGTATCAAAAAATTGTCTGAAACCATGGTAGGGGGATTCAGATGTTTAACATCTGCATATAATTTGGTACACAGATGGGTGAGCTCTCCAGATCAATGGATGTGGGCTTTCTGGGTTTCATGTACCAGTAAAATTACCAACAAATTGTTGGGAATTGACATGAGGTAGCCAATTTTTTAGTCTACTAAGACATATTAAAGGGGTAAAAGGATCCACCATCTATTAATGTCTTTATTTTATAAAAAGAAGTTTTAGGTCCAAAAGAAAATAGACATAACTTCATAATAAGAACCACCCTTTCAGTACATACAATCTAACAAAAGAAATTCTCTAGACAGTTCTTAGTTTATCCATTTTGATGATGATAACTCCATCATGGATAAGTCCTGGTCTGAATGCTGCTATTCATCACTGCTGCATTCTCAGTGCCTAGAATAGCAGCTGGCAATGGGCACTTCAACAATATTTGCTTAATCAATGAATGCTTTCATTAATGAGTCAATGGATTTGGAAACCACTTTTCTAGACAATAATTTCCTGAAATGCATCCCAGTTATGCCCAGTGTTTTTTGTTTGTTTGTTTTTTGAGACTAGGTCTTGCTATTTGCCCATGGAACCGCAGGCTCATGTTGCCTGGGGTACCAAGGACTCAAGCAATCCCCAGGCTCAGCTTCCCAGGTAGCTGGGATTACAGGTGCACGCCACCATGCCCAGCTATTTTTTGGGATTAGGTCTTGCTGTGTTGCCCTGTCGAACTGCGATCCCTAGTCCCAGCCACTTCATAGGCTGAAGCTCACAGGCACGAGCCACCATGCCCAGCTCCAATTCTGCCCAATGTTAGTAGACATTTGGGAGTAAATGAATCTAAATGAATCAGATTTGGGATGCTATATCAAAAGGTATTTTATTGAGACTATTAGAAACATTAATATGCTAATAATATGTATAATCTCCCAACATTTCTACAAGTATATGACCATAGAACCTTCCCTTCTCCCCCTTCAAAGGAATGTATTGATTGAGATGATTGAGAGCCCAAACACAAGTCAGGCATATTAGGTTGCTCACCAAAATTATGTTGCCCTGTAGTCAGGTTCTATACCTACTTACCAACCTGGTCTGGTAGTTTGTTTTAAAAAGAATTTAGGTCAGAAATATAAAACTCTATTTCATTTTATACCTCTTATTTGGCTTATAAT
Source organism: Uropsilus gracilis (assembly GCA_004024945.1). Taxonomy (NCBI): domain Eukaryota; kingdom Metazoa; phylum Chordata; class Mammalia; order Eulipotyphla; family Talpidae; genus Uropsilus; species Uropsilus gracilis. The sequence goes on along the minus strand of PVHY01001034.1, from coordinate 111,096 downwards.
TTTGAAATATCTTGTCTATGTTCTGTCTGGGTGGTGACTTAATATTATTTTCTTTTTAAAAAGTCTATGTTTCTGTCAATCAAAATGTTGGCTACCAACATGGCTATACATTAGACAATAGTCTCTTAATTGAGAATTTTCAAGCCTCCCTCCTCCTCTGGTAACTAATAGGGTGGTTTAGTAAGACTTTATCTTGTTCATAAGGAATAGTAAGAACCCATCTCAACAAGCTTACCATGCTGGCTTATACTTTGTATATGTTTGACTTTAAACACTAATATTTCACTTTCCTTTTCTTATCAACAATGTTTATTAAAATGGCTTCACCTTGATTAATTAGGATTAAAAATAGATCCATTAGTCAGTTTTCAAGAAGAGCTCCTGTAATTATGTACAAAGTTTATTTATTCTTACTGAGACTGAAGGTAACTAGAAAATGACAAATTCTATTAAGATACTAGAAAATAATCAAAACTAGTTTTTGTCCAACTTTGGTTAAAATTTCCAGTCAGAGAGCATCTATCCTTTCATCGCTTTAATCAGGTAACTCCTCATTCCTATTTGCTCTCGAGTTCTCTGCAAACATAACCAGGTACCAATCAGAATAGCCAATTCAGAGAAGCCCTCTTTTTAATAGTTTGACTGAAACCAGTAACCCCACACCCACTTAGAAGAACATGGCAATCATTAAGATCATTAAGATCTTCATACACATAGCCAAAGCTGGAACCCAAGAAATGCAGCAGGCCAGGTAATGCCCTTCGGTGGAATCAGGTGCAGTCATCTGGCCAAAGTCATACTCTAGAAGGGGGCAATTCTGTCGATAATTGAAAATATGAGGAAGAGTGGAAACAAAAACATCATAGCACAAGGTATCTGAGGAAAGGAAATTTCCAGTCTTTGTTCAAATACTTTGTTTTTAGTATTTAATCACTACTGTGGTAAAATATTGCCCTTAAGAGAGAATCTACACCCATTTGTAGCATTTTTGTTACTTTGCCAAAAACCTTATTAGAGACTTCTGTGTAGACTGTCAATTAAGAAAGAAATTCGAATTACTTTCAGGAGGAAAATTATCTGGAGTGTTTTAAAGGTATTTTTGAACTCAAAAGTTCTTTTAAAATATTTTTCAAATAAAAATAGTATTGGCAGGTTAATGAGAATAAGGGCAGATTCTAAAATATTGCCTTGTGAGTAAAGCTGTCTATAACTCATTTGATTAAAGAATATAGAAGAAAATTCAGGGTCTTTTTTTTTTAATTAAGAAGGGCTAGGGAAAGCCAAAGTAATAAAAAGAAATTTGCACCATTTGGTAGTATCAAATTAATCTCAATTAAAAAATATATCTTTTTACACCAATTTCTATAATCATCTTATTAACTAATATGCTAAAAAATGCTCACTGGAGGTATTTTTCCAACTTTCTGCCTTAGAACTGATGTTCCCATCTGAAAATTCAGAATGAGAGAAATTTTTATCTTCATTCTCTTGTCTCTTAGATGGTGATGTCAGAGTTTTTGCAGGGTTTTCTTTACTTGGCAGGAGAAGAATGGATTGCTCACTTGTGGACACACTCATTACTCCAGGAGCCTCTTCAAAATCAGGGTCCCCTTCTTGAGCCCCTGCAACTCCGCTTTCACAATCTCTGCCCTCTGGAGGCTTTATAGATTCTATGGTCCCTATATCATGGTCTGTATGAAATTGCGGGGTTCCAGAGATCTCAATCCCACTTTCAGAACGGTGGAGATCTAATAAATTAGTCACAGTTTTGACTCCTCCCAATTCTTTATCACATTGGTTGGCTTGAGATTTGAAATCATTACTTTTAAGTTTCATGTCAGTGGCCTCAGAGGTTGTCCAGTAAAAGTGGGGCATTATGCCCAAGAACCTGGGCTGCTCTGACTGTGAAGCAGTTTCTACTTTTACTGGCACCTGGGGCTTGTAAGAAGGAACTTGAGATAACTCTTTAAGGAGTTTCTCAAAACCAGTTTCAAAAGCACATTCAGTTATTGAGGGAGCCTCGGACTTTTCTACAGTTTCTTCTATTTCCTCAGTATGGGATTGTGAAGCACCTTGCCTGGTCACTTCAGTGCTACCTATTACTTTTGATGGAGAGAAAGTCCCTCTATCACTTTCATATTTTGAGGAATGGGTTTCGACTGTCTCCTTCAGTAGTCTTTCTAAGCCAACACTGAATTGAAGGAACTCAGATTTAGGTTGAATAATTGTTTTTCTCACAATTTCTGCCACTTCCTGAGGCAACTCTTTGCCATACTGAGCAACAGTGGAACCAGATGAACTAAGGGTTTGTACTGAAGGAGACATTTGGGCAGCTAAATAAGATTCACCTCCAGTTTTGTTAGGAGCTACACTGAATGAATCAAAATGATTTATGTCTGGAAGTGTGATGCCCATTGTAAGCTGTGGCATGCTATCTCCACAATAATTCTGGGGGCTACCTGTTGCCTGTACTACTTCAGGAGATTCTTCTTTTACTTCCCCAGGAATTACTTCCCCTCCAGTCAACCAAGCCTCTCCATATAACTTTTGTAATATAGCATTTACATCCTTCAATGGAGGTTTAGGTAGAAGGATGACTTTTTCTACAGTCTCTGAAATTTCTCTTTGAGAAGAAAGTGACTTATTGTGGGGTGCAAGATGAGCATATTGGAAGGAAGGTATGTCTTGGGGAGAGTTGGCCACATCCCCAAGAGAATACTTTCTGTGAAGATGGGAAGGTGGATCCAATGGGTCAGAATGTCCTGCAGTCATCTGAAACAAGTTCTCCCTGTTTGGCTGGAATTTACTATCTTTGGTTTTCTGGGAGAGAACTGTATTTCCCAAAGTTTCATCCCCATTTGGAAACACAGCTATTACTGCTCTTTGAAGGGACGAGATGCTATGACTTCCTGCTATCTCTTTTTCAAAAACATTACTCTCTTCAGGCTCAGAGATCCTAGAGGTAACAGATTCCATCTTGATTTGCAAAGAAGAGGGTGTTGCTCCAGCTGCTTCTTCCAGCTGCTTCCTTCCTTTATCGAGACTATCGGTCAAGGTGTTTGCCCTGACCTTTGGAGGAGCTACAATTTTGTCTACATGCTCAATGATCTCCTGAGGTCCTTTAGCAACTTCTTCAACATCAGTAAAATCTGTCTTTTTCAGCCTTGTCCTATATTCAGAAACACCTGGTGCAAGCACTTGTTTTCCATGAACTTTTCCACCAGAAAGTTGGGTTGCTGATGATGGAACTTCCAAAAGCAGCTTCCGTAAGCTGTCATTAAAAGTGTCTCTGTAGTCTTTAAACAAAACACTTGTTTTCACTATGGATTCTTCAATCTCTTGGTCTGAGTAAACCTTTTCTTCCTTGAATCCCAGAGTAGCAAACTGTTTGGTATTCTTTTCCACATTTTCCTTTGATAACTCATTCCTTGGCAACTGATGAGTGGACTTTCTGGGTGTTCTCAGTGGAAATGTGGTTTCATCTGGTAACACATGGGGTATGTACTTGGAATTTAGAGTCTCTATTTCCTCTTTTGCCAGAACATTTCTTTGGCTTAGACACATCTCTGTTTCATAGGTGTCTTTTCCTGTGGATTTAATATCGCTGAATTCTTTGTGTTTCTGGATATTAAAAGGTCTGAAATTTTTTTGACTTACTGTAGTATTCCTCTCAATATTTTCTTTATTGTTCAGATTGGCTTCTAAGTCCCAAAACTTTCTCAAATTCTCAAACTGCAAACGATTATAGATGTGTTCTGTGTTGGACTCATCCATTCGTTCCTTCAAGGACATAACTTTGAAGTTGGGATTTGATTTATTAATCAGCGATCTATCTTTCTCCAAAGGAGTATGTATTTCACTCCCAATATTTGAAGGATGTTGCGGTTCAGGTAAAGCAATTTCCTTTTCAGAATGCAAACTGTCTACCACTGGCAATGTTTCAATAGGCTCATTTATCTTATTCTGAAACAGTGGCACTTTAACTGATAGGTCAGTTGAAGGATAATTTTTGTATAGATCTGATACTTTGGGCCTGGTGTCTTTGAGTTTATTTGAGGAATAAAGCTTGGACAGGTAGTCTGCTGGACTATGCTCATCTAGGACCATTAGTTTGGCAGTGACTAAACCATGTTCACTCTGGTCCATAGATAAATGCTCCATGGATACACTCTGTGATTTCACAAGGCTTTTAGAAGGCTGTTTCTGGCTGTGTGAAGTTATTAGTTCTTTGTGAGATAAGTTAGCAGCAGGTTTCTCACCTTCCCAAAAGGATATTCTCTCACTCACTCTTTTGTATTTCTCTCTTTGTACTTGTTTTTTGGGAATCTTACCAGCCTCTTGCTGTAGTGGGACCTCAGATACCTTCCAAGGAAATCTGTTTATGGCAGGAACATATGGTGATTCAATATTCTCCTGCTCTAAGGAAGTATTCAGAATGTAAGTATCACCTTTGCACTTTTTCTCCGTCTTCAAGTTGTCTTTCAAATTTGGTTCTTTGACAACTGAAGACTCAAAATTCACTCCTGAGTTTCCTCTATGTGTTTTCTGGAAATGAAGGTGGGCCTCTTCTTCACCCAACCTGTCAGCATCATTAATTTTACCTGGAACTTGATTTTCTGTATCAGATCCTTTGAAAACACTATACAAATGGTTACTCATTGGGGGACATACTTTATTTTCTTTCATATGTTTGTAACCTTGGCCAGAGTTCAAATTTTTACTTCCATTTGGATTGGAGATTTCAAAAGGTTGCAATATGCCTGGGCCTTCATTGCCTTGTTGAGACAAATTAGAAGATTTGGATTTAATATTCACATTATTATCACTGCAGTTCCCAGAAGGTAGCATAGTTTCCTCTGCCCAAAGTGTTGAATCAGATCCCACAGATGCCAATTCAACTTTGGTGGATGATGGCACCTTTGAGTCATTTTTTTTTAGGTTGGTGTTCTCTGTTACAATAGCAATAGCAACCTGTAATTTTGAGTCTTTTTCTTTGGGGTCTATTCCTTCAGGTTGATGGAGAGGTAACTTAGTGTCATCTGAATGAGAACTTCGGTTAAACCAGTCTAGGACTTTAGATATCGAATCATCAGTTGTCTTCCTTATCTCAGGAGAATACAGACCAGAACATGAGGATGTCTTAGCTTTTGGGGTGATGAGAAGAGGGGGCTTACCTTGCTGATGGTCTCTAGAAGTGCAATCTGGCACCTGAGATGACTCAGGCTCAGCACAAGACATTTCATCTGCAACACAGAAATGCTTTTCAAAATGAGATAAATAATGCTTAACTAATTTTTATTCAATTACATGATTTTTTAGAAGACTTGTATTTGTGATTACCATGCCACTAGCTGTTTATGTCACCTTTACAAAGGGCTTTAAAGTATGCCATCCTAACAAAGATATTTTACCAAAGGTATGCAGATGACAGTAAAAGAGTGTATATGTAGATCCCTAAGGATATAGTGAGTCGGGAAGTTTCTTTGAAATCTATGGTTTATTTAAAAATTTCAGGTGAATTTTGTATTCTGCTCCAGGTTGCATTTTAAATAATAGTATTCCCTTACTATCAAATTTTTGCATAAAGATGACACTCCAGGAATTATTCTTTTTCAACTTTACTAACATTTTTATTATCAAACATATAAATGTAAGTTTTCAGATAATGTAAAAATTTAAGCTACAAAAGCAAGCGGAGGGAACTATAGGACAGTCTTTTGAATATCAAATAATATGTACAAATGTGGACTATAATGGCAAATTTGATAAAAAACATATACATGTCACTGATTAATTTACATGAAAGAGAACTTTGTTCAATCTAATATTATTAAATGACTTTTAATGTGCTTTACTGGAAGAATTATCTCTCTGAAAATTCTTTTAGTATCGCATTTTAAAAAGATGAAGAGAAAGACCATTTTCAAGTCTTGCTTCTGTCACCTGAGAATAGTAGGACCCCTGGAGGTGTTACTCTACCTCTCAGCCTCAGTTGCTCTTCTTTTTTTTTTTAATTAATCATTTTGTTGTTTACATTTTTATGTATCTATGTGTATATATATAATTATAAAATATTTATATTACATCCTTGCATTCCCCTGGGTTCTCCCTCCACTTTATCACCATAAACATTCATATTGATCTTCTTATGCTCCTCCCTTCCTTGATTTCTCCCTCTCCCTTCCCTAGCCCCTTCCCTAGCTGCTTGCCCCAATTCTGTTGTTGGTTTGCTTTGACTTTTTCTTGGCCTTTTGTTATCCATGTATTTCATATATTGGTGAGACCATATGGTTTCTGTCTTTTTTCCTTCTGATTTATTTCTGCTAATATGATTGATTTCATGACTCCAGTTATTCACTGGCACACTCATTCCCTAGAGATGGCTTTTACCTGAGTTTGAGAAACACAGACTTTGGTGATTCTAGGAGTTGGAAAAACAACATTCAAAGAAGATTAGAGTAAGGCAATTCCTCCAGAATATTAAAAATACACAATGAAGATATTGATATTCTTGGACCTTAGTCCTGATACAATGAACCAGAGCTATGAAGATGGGCCTAGGACTCTTCATTAACTATCCCTGTGATTGTTTGCCTACTAGAGTTTGAGGAATATGATCTCAAAGCCTCCCTTATTTTCTCCATACACCTTCTTTAGTCAATAAGTTACAGTATCTATGAGCTAAGTGACATAAATTTAAAAATATTAGTACGAGTGTTAGAGACTAAGATCTCTACCTATTCAATGATATCAAACAATGGCTGGAGGCTAGAGAAGGACATTTAAGTTTCTAGGCTCTCAAGAAGGCATAGAGTTCTACTGGAACCTTAAGCACAGAGATCACGGTACATTAAGATGAGGAAACTCAGATATTCTCTACTAATTAAGGCTCCACTATGTAAATATGCCTACTTTTCCTTATAAATGCTAAAGTATGCAAGTCTTATTCCTAAAAATTATGTGAGCTGAATTTTATGAAGTCAGCTACATTTTTAATGTATTATAGAACACATTAGTTAATAAAGTTCTATCTTTAATCATCAACTCTAGCTAAATGCAAAAATCAACAAATGCTTCTAGAATAAGTAGCACATGGTGGATACTGATTTTCCTCCTTAACTACACATTGTACTACAAAATATGTCAAAAATTTTGAAGTTCCTTTGAGAAGTTTTTAAGACGTCTTTATTAGAATATTTACTAAAAGACTACTTAATGATAGAAAACGTATTTGTAACTACTGTTAGTGAAAAAAGGAGACTGAGTAGTAAAAACAATTTCAAATTATGTTCATAACCTGATAATTACCAAAAGATTCCACAATTAAAATACTACCAAAAATTAATTCTGGGTGATATCAAAGGTAGTATTTGTTTTATTCTTTGGGCATTTCTTCTGTTCAAATGTTTTACATGAAAGTGCATTGCTTTTATAATAACAGTAGTTATTTACAATTTTTGATGTTTGGCAATATTTCATTTCCTCTGAGGAATTGCTGTATTTTTTCCAGTAAAATGAATGTAATATTGAAACTCAAAACTGAAGTCAAATCATTATAAAGATTTGTATACTCAGAGTTTACCATTTTTGTGGCATTTATGTTCTTTTTATGTTCCATGATTATATATATTTACACTAAGCAGGGGGAAGTGTGGCATTAAAGAATAAGCAGAACTTTGTGTACAGGCTACAAGACCAGGAGACCTGCCAATCAAAATGAGTGGAGTTGATTACAAATTTCATGATCAGTTGAGATTCAAAAATCAGAACGACAAACACATATTTAGAACAAAATTATAAAGACAGTCTGTGGGAAAATAGGTGCAAGCTACAAAACAGGAAAGGTGTACAACATTTTATAATGGATTATAATAAAGAAAATATTGCCAAAGAAATTTTTGTCATTAATTAGTTCCTTTTTATACCTGGAAGAAGAAATTGCTAATTTTTTATTAAAAAAATTCTGTTCAAATGTCATTTCTTAAAATGGACTGATCTGCACAAGTACAAAACTGGAGCAAAGTGACTGAGAGTTAATTTAATACTGACTAATAAGGGAGGGTAGAACAAATAAGTTAAAAACTTGACTATTGCTATTATAAATATTCCTGGTTATAAAGCAATTGTCAAAGAGCTGGATGTGAATTATGGAGAGAGCATGATCTTCCCCACTGTTGCTATTTTTTAAAACATAAGACTTACGAAGTATCAACTAAAGCTATGGGGAAGCAATCTGAAACATTTTCTATAGACTAAAGCTATGGGAAACACCTGAAACATTATTTTCATTGCCAATCATTTCACACCAGCTATGGAAGAAAATATTTTAGAGATTTTGTTTTTTAAAATCTAAGAAATGACTGGAGTCCTGGACAAGTCAAAATTTGAGGCTTTTTAATAGTAAGTATTTGATAGGCTACAAACATTAAAAAAAAAAAACCCAAAAACAACAACAACAAAAAAACACAAACCTCAAAGTTTGGTTAAATGACACTTGGTAAATTTGCATTAAGTAAAATATATTTTTATTATGTGCAAAGGTATTAGCATCTCTTTAATTCTTAATTTATATAGTCACTTTACTTTAACCCAAACATTATATTTTTGTTTAATTAATCGATATGGTTTACATTCTTTGGAGCAATAGGATAGACACTATGCTATCCTGGTTCTATTTAGTTATTGGTGATTAAGTAAAATCTCCAAATTCATTAAGAATAGGCATCCTCCAGTGGCATCTGCCTAAACTCTACTTGGGAAGCCTAGGAATCAAAATACAACTTTTTCAGGATGGGATGCCTGGCTATTACAAGTCCTATGGATCATTTTTTATATCCTTATAGTGACAATTCTCTTACCAGCAGGGTTTTTGAGTACTTCTGATTCATGTCTTAATGGTTCTGGTGACTTAGCTTTGTGTTCACTGATGGTGGGTGAATTCTTAATGGCCTGTGATCTTGCAGTTAAAACTTCTGAGGGAGAATGAGGCTTACTAATTGGAAAAGAACCACAAGTTGTTGGCTGATGTGTTTCATTTTGCAATGCACTTGGGTTTGAACCTGATTGATGAAGAAGCAAAGGCTTTCTGTATAGGGAAGTCTTATGATCATTCGAAAGTGCATCTACATCCCCTGCCTCTTCAGTTCCATTCTTTAGTCTGTCAGATTCTAACCCATGAAATTCTCCTACTCCCTGGTTATGGATTTGTTCATGACTCTGCGGGAGGTCTTCCTTCTCTGCAGAAAATCTCACATGTTTTAATGGCTCCAAGGAGTTTGACAAGGATTCATCTTCTAACGGGTTCTCCTTCTCAGAAATTCTCTCATGGATAGTAAGGCCAGGTGATACAGTTTTGCTTTTGGGCTCAAAGTTCTGACGAAAACGAACTATTTCTGAGTCTGTGCTGCTGGAACTGGAGTTGCGCTTTAGGATCCCTCTCGGTGCCCCTCTTGCATTTATGGAGTCTGTCCTTTGTCTAGGAAAAGATTCTTTCTCATCTTGTTTTAAATCATTTGATTTGTAGATCATCTTCCTGGCTTTGGGGATTGGAGTCTTGATTTGGGATTCATTCTCAGAGCCTAAGAAAATCTGCTGTGGTTTCTCTAACTTTGAACTTGAAATATTGGGAATAGATGATTTTTCTTTTGACTCTGACAATTCACCTGTAAGTCAAAACACATTAGGGATGTAATAACTGAAGGATAACCCTATAATTTAAAACAACTGTCATAAACTTGATCTATATTTAGCAAAACAATTAAAACAGTAAACAATGAAATATGTAGCATAAATGAGAACCTAATTAAAAGTTTTTTAAAATCTACTTCATTGAACTGTACATCTAGGATTACTATGTTTTACATATATATGTTGTGACATTTTACATTAAAAGCAAAGTTGTTTTTTTTTTTTTTTTTTAAGAAAAGAAAAGTCCTTAAGAAGACTAAAGGAAAAACACAGATGGTACTTTTAAAAACTCAAAGACTGAAACTACAAAAAGGAATCAACTTTTTAGAAAGAAACACAATTACCTAAAACAAAAGTAAATTTTGTTTAAATCAATTTGATAACAAACCCTGGAAAACTGACTGTGGAACTGAAGCTATAAGAGAGGGAGGGAGGATGCCCAGTGGGGAGGGGGCACAATGGACTATGGTGGCAAACTGTGGGTACTTTGGTGGTGGGAGTAGTGTGGGGACTTGCATCTGAGGATGTGTGATCCTATGTCTGAATCACATGGTGTAAACCATTGTTATCTCAAAAAGAAAGAATTAAAAAAAAACTGATTCTGTTAAAAAGTAAAACAAAAACAATAAACCCAGGTAGCATGTTCTATATTTTTTAGTCTGAAAAATATTTTATGCTACATTAAAGTATATTGAGTGGAACAGGAAAAACCATAATATTAAGAGAGGTTAGTTGAAACTCCTAAGTGTATTGTTCCAATGTTCATTGTCTGTTCTTTGTCCAAATTTTAATGCTTGCAGAATCCTCTTACAGCTGCTTTTGAAGATATTGAATTGTTTAATATTTTCTCTTAAATATATGGGAGCATGGTAAATTTTCATAAGAGGCAGCCACAAATCTGATATAATGCTCCTCCAGAACTGAGCTGATACTACAGATTAAAGGATCATAACACAGTCAAGTGACCTTTCATTTTTCTTGAAGAAAATTCTTCTCATTTTAACACAGAACTGTGTTTGTACATGGGAGATCCCCAGTAAATGTTGTTAAATGGTAACTGTCTGCCTCTAGTAAAGAAAGTTTCTACTTCACTAAGAACCACAGGCACGATGGTTACACAATAAGTGTCAGCACCAAGACAAGAACTTCTAGTTTCTAATATTTCTGTTTCTTTCCTTCAGGAGGGACACCACTGATATCACAGAATAAGAAAATAATTGGGATTTTTTACTTTCTCTTGAAAGATATGTTAGCCAAAAGAACACAGAGAACTTCCCTTAGTCCATTTTAACAAACTTAAAAATATCTAGTCCATAAAAATAATATTTACCCTCTTTTGAAGTCTGAAAGAAAACATCCCTTCCATTTTTCAACTGCTCCTTTTTGGAATGTTGAAATAAGTTATTCTCTGATGACTCTGGGCTATTAAATGGATTCTTCCTCTGCTCGGAAAAAAATTATGTTTATTAAGCTCATTTTGAATGCTATACCATTAATTCATTGTTAGAACATGCTTAGTACTTCCAATATTTGGTCATTTTGCTAGTAAACATTGTTATCTGGTAAGTTTAAAAAAATGGCTGAACTAGTGGTTATCTTATTAGTAGAGATTTGCCATGTATGCCATATAAAAAATAAAACTATCTAAAATATATTCACTTCCACAATTCTGCAAAGTTAAACAACCACACATTCAAATGGAAGTCCCACATTTGACAAAGATGAGAAAACTTGGACCTGGATATATCAAAAAATGGGTCTAGCTCAGGGTAAATCTAAGAGGGTATCAGGCAGATTCCCACTCTTCTTGCCACTTCAGAAGACTGTGGCTGTGCTAAATAAAAGCTGACCTAAACACAACTAAAACTGACCTTTTCTGAAGGACATAAAACATATATCAAAATATCCTAAAGTATTTCAAAGTCACTAGCATGATAAGTTCTAATGACAGAAATGGAATCAATAAATACAAATGTTTTTAATATAAGACTGGAAATCAATGCTACTATCTATAGTTTCATAAATTGGCATTTCTCACCCACAAGGAGACCTTGAACAGAGATTCAAGACCACATGAGCAGAAATAAGGACTGACATGAAAGTAACAAGCCTTATTTCAATAGGCTTAATAGAAGCAGCCCCAAGTAGCTTCTGATGCTTATTTTCTAAAGCAAGAAATCTGGGTCTTTAGCAATGCTATAATAACAGGCTTTTAAATCAACTTTTCTATATAAGTGACCTCTTATATTAAATTGTAAAAATTATGTCTAGTTGGTATAAAAATGAATCACAAAATCCTCTATTTCTTGATGCTTTGATAAATTAAGAAAATGGTATTGCCACCAAAAATAAGGTTTTTGATGTCTGAGTTTAATCTACCTTGACTGGAGACAAAGCTGACTTCCCTGTGCTTTCCTGGGACATATCAGTCATTGTTGAAGCTGGGTTGACCACACTGGCACTGCAAAAGAAACAATAATTTAGAGAATAAACTTCACCCTTTAAAGAAGCATAAATCATGAAGCCAAAAATTATTAAGGAAGGAGTGGAGTGGCAATCTGTCAACTCAGACTGCCAAGAAAGGAGAGGGAATTGGGTCTAGAAATGATTAGCATGAAGTAAAGCCAATGACAGATTAGAAGTAAAAGACAAGGATGAGACAAGACAGAAGACTTGAAATTGTTATTATACTACCAGGCACACAAGTTCACAATTTAAATCTGTAGCAATTTAATTTAGTTCACCATTTAAATTAAATTAAATTTAATTTAGTTCACAATTTAAATCTCAAAGTCAGAGGCTAACATAAGATGCAGGCTAGAAAGTGAGCAGTCAGTATCAAGAAGGGAATGCTGTCACAGGAATAAAGCCCTAGTGAATTTTAAGGCATGATTCCATAGGTGAAACCTACAATAATGGCGTGTACTCAAACTCAGGCACACAAAAAACTCAATAAAAGACTTAAGAGAGACAAATACCTCAGTAAAGGAGTAGAAGAAACAGTGTGGAGACATGGGCAACTTATTGGGAACTTTTGACCCAAATCTCCAGGCTGACCAGGTAAGTTCTTCTTCAACTTTAAGAGGATAATTATGTGCAGAGCACTGGAAGAAGGTGGTAAGGCAGAGCCTGGAGATGGCTAAGGAGAGTGAGGAAGGTTCTCTAGACCATGATTCTCTATCCAGAAACAGGACAGCTCCAGGGTGAAAGAGTGAACGGAGAAGTGAGTTGAACAATGTTCCCCCTGAAAAACCACTCCCTTGGCTGTTGAATAAGAAGGGCAAGAGTGTCACAGTGACCCTGGAGAGGGAAGAAAACTACTGCTCAGACTTCCTGCAGTGACCTCACCTCAGTATAAGTGAAGAACCCAAATCTCTTGTGCCCTGTTAAAGAGCATCTGTTCTCCCAATGGCATCACAGATTTTAAGAACATGGGAAATACCTGGAGGGTACTAGAGATTAGGGAAGGAACAATTTATAGAGGCTTGCCCAAAATAATTTTTTTACTTTGTTCATATATTTTTATATATATAAATTATATATAATTATATCTATTTATATATGTGAAATTATATATATATTCATATATTCATATATATATTTTGTTCATATTATTTATATTAGGTGATTTCAGTCAATTTTCCAACAGAATTTTGAAAACATTGGCACAAAGTTTGTTTGAAAGCTCATTTTCTAGTCATTCTGTCTTGATCTGGTGGACATATTATGACATCTCTGTGGCATACCTTTCTCATTTACTGTATTATATAGTTAGCAACATGCTCTAATTTGGTTTAATTTTTAAAAAATAACTTAGCCAAAGAGTTTATTTATTTTTTATGTAATACTAAATCAGCAATAACTCAAGCACTGCCTAAAAATATATTCCAGTACTTGTCTGTATGGTACGAGGACTGAATGAGTAGAAGGGAAAATATAATTGAAAAATTTCAAGAAATAAAGTACAAGGGACTAGAGACTGGAGAAGAAAAGAGAGAGGAGAGGGGAGGGGAGGGGAAGGGAGGGGAGGAGAAGGGAAGGGAGGGCAGGGGAGGGGAGAGGAGGGGAAGGGAAGGGAGGAGAGGAGAAGGGAAGGGAGGGGAAGGGAGGGGAGGAGAAGGGAAAGGAGGGCAGGGGAGGGGATGGGAGGGGAGGGGAGAGGAGGGGAGGGGAGAGGAGGTGGCATTACAGAGGGGAGATATACAGGCAATTACAAGTGTATCTGGTGCTGGAGGAAGACTGCTATAATTATACTAGTATTGCCCAAGATTATTGTCACTAAAATCCTGAAATTTCATTTTCTGACCTTCCCTTTGCACTGTTATTTTTTGTAGAGTTAGTCACAGGAACAAGCTCTTGAGGAAGCCATTCTTCCTTTTGTTACCTTCCTCCTTGTTCCAGAAAAGAATTAAATGTGACAGATGAGGCAGATGTAGAGAAAATACAGCCTAATCCATGAATGTGAGAAAGGGAGAATGGGGAGGAGGCTGAGGAGGAAGAGCAGGAACTAAGGCTAAGAGTAGGAATTAAGGCTAATAGGAAAACATATAATAGAAAAATTAAGGCTATTCTATTAAGGCTAATAGAAAAACATAAGGGTCTAAATACTGTAACAGTTCTATGTAAACTAGATTCCAGTAGCTAGCAGTTAACATAGAAAAAAGAAACCAGGTCACTGATAGAGCAGTGTCCAAACAATAAAAACTAGTAGAGAGCTAGAAATAAAAATGTCAATATTTTTTTAACCATAACATATTTTCTTAAGCAACGTTGACTTGTGATACCCAATATGATTTGAGGGAATAGTTTCATACTTCTTCATGTATATAGTACTATACCCTACCCAATGACCAAAGCATCCCCTGCCAGAGACCATGGGACCCCTAAGCCTACTTGGCTCCTTATCCTCCCACCACCTGGCCCTCTACTAGTCTCAAAACTGCAGTCATATTTCTAGGCTTTGTTTTGGTTTAGTTTTGTATACTCCTTTGTTTTATTTATGTTCTGTTTGAGTAAAATCAGCCAGTATTTGTCTTTCTCCTTCTGACATATTTCACCTAGTACAACCCTCCTCCAGTTTCAGATAGTTTCACCTAGTCCAGTTTCACCTAGTACAACCCTCCTCCAGTTTCAGTCAAGAATGACAAGATTTTGTCTCTTTTTAGTTGAATAGTATTCCATTATATACACATATACACATACCATATGCTTTTTTTTTTTTTTTTTTTAAATGCACTCAGCTATTCTTGGTTACTCAGGTTGTTTCATATTATGGCTGTCAAGACTGTTGAAAGGATGTGGTATATTACACAATGTAATATTACACATCAATTAAAAATGACAAATTTGATTATTTTTTTGGTAACATGGTGTACCTAGAAGAAATCATATTGGAAGAAACAAGTCAGAAGAAAAAGACAGAAGAAACCAAATGGTTTCACTAATATATGGACAACCAAATGAAAGTACACAACTTGGGGGGGGGTACCAGCTGGAGTGGCCAGGGAGGGGAGATGGTGATTGACCCCGGCGATCACAATTTTGTGAAATATATATATATATATATAATTTAAATAAAAAGACTGCTGAAATGAATATAGGTGTGCACATGTTCCTTCCAATTAGTGCTTTTGTATTCTTTGGGTAGATACCTTGGAGTAAAATTGTTGGGTCATATGGGAGATCAATTTTTAATATTTTATGGAATTTCCATATTGTTTTCCACAGGGCCGAACCAATCTGTACTAACAGTGAACAGAGGATCCTTGTCTCCCACACCATGAACAACAATCCTATCCTCCCATGTTTCTTGAACATTTTCACAGGTGTGAGATGGTGTCTCGTTGTGGTTTGTATTTCCCTGATAATACATGATGCTGAACATTTTTAAAGCACCTGTTGGCTATCATGTATTCCTTTTTGGAGAAGTATTTATTTATCTCTGGCTATTTTTTAAAATTGAGTTCTTTGTAAAGATTATGAGTTCTCTGTAGTTCTTGTATATTATTTCATTGTCAGATATATGATGTGCAAATATTTTCTCCATTTGAGAGACTGTCTTCTTAATTTAATGACAGCTTCTTTGCTTTTTAGCTTGATGCATCCCATTTTAGAATGTAATTTCTCTTTAATATTGTTTTAAGGAGCCAGTGACTGATATAACCTTAGAGTAGATGCTATGCTCAGTTTCTCAGAGGCTTTATATACCTTCCTTTGCCTGACTGTTACATCATCTTAATTGTAAACTGATCCTTGCAACATTCTTGTGAGGTATGTATCCTTCTTCCCAACTTGTGAGAAAAATCAAAACTTGGAGAGGCTAGCTAGTCTGCTTGGTGTCAGAAAATTCAGTTTGAATTATGTGTGTCACCAAAGACAATCACTGTAATGGCTAGGCTATAGCACCTGTGATTTCTTACAAGAGTAAATTGACTATGTATGAAAAGAAGGCTGGTGTCAGCTTCAGATGATTTTTCCTTCCCAGTGACTCTAACACTTGTCACTTTTTATTTTGTTGACATTCCTTTTTTTCTGTCAGCTGTGTGAAACTTACATCTTGACCTCTTGACTCCAAAGTTCTTCCCTAATCCATTCAGCACTCCTCCATTAAGCTGAGGTAATCTAAAACACCACTTCATCCAGGAATAAAATCTGACCTCTTCAGGGAGGAATTTGAGATGCTTCACTACCTGCTCCAATATACCTTCCCAATCCTCCTTTTTGTTGCCCCTTCATGCAAAGTGGCCTGTGTACTCACTCTCCCAGAAATTCACCCAGCTATTTGTTGGTTCTACTTGACTGATCATCCAACCTCTCCTTTAGGTGTTATCTCTGCTCTGTGCCCTATATTCTCAAAACCCAGGCCAAATCTTCCCTCCTGTGTGATATTCACTTGCATCAGCCCATCAGCAAGTGGGTCTCCTTGTCTCAAATCTTCTCAAATCTTATAGTACATTTTATTGGTATTTTAGATCAGGATTTTGCTCCCTGTCTGGCACTATTTGTAGTATACACATTGATACTATTTGTAGTAGATTCATAGATAAAATTCTTATCATGTGGTCAGAATTTCATACCTGTATTACTTTTCCTAAGTATATAGTTGCCTTACAGTCAGAGACTGTCTTTTTTTCCCCTTAAAATTGCTCTCAGTTGGCTGCACACCATGTTGTGCATGTAAAAGATACTCAATACATTCACGTGGCGAGCTTTTAAATTTTACAGCAAGTCAATTTCTATACCCTGTGCTCTGTCATTTCTCCCCTCAGGAAACTTTCAAAACTACCTACAGTACTACAATCAACATGGAAAATACCTGTTTACTTTGTTAAGAGAATTATTAAAATATTGTTATAATATTTGATTTGGGGGTGGGTATACCCCTTCTAAAAGTGTCTGTATTTTAATGCATGCCTTTGGAACCTTAACTAAGAAGAATAATGCTAGATACTTTGGTAGGATACATGGGGTAGAAAGTAAATTTTTATACATGAAGTATAAAAATTATACTTCACAGGCAGCCATATACTCCATCTGCTTCTATGTTCAGCCATAAAATGCTCTTGAGTACCTCAGCAACTTCAAAAAGCTTTTGAAGCTTAACCAGACTTTCTCTCTAAAATAGTTTAAAATACCAGAAGAAATCATATACCTTTTTCTATTTTCTCCTGGGGGGGTCCATTTCATTCAATAACTCATTTGGTTACTCATTTGCTTATTTATTCATCTCTCATTCGCTATTCTTAATTTTATATTTCATTATCTCATCAAAATGTTCTCATTCATTCAATCGGTCAGTCTCTCACTCTACATTTCATAAGACATATCCCGGGCACTATTCAGAGCAGGGGAATGAGTGAGACAAAACCCAGCAGTTTTTTTTCTTTTTCTCATGGATCTGAAGGGAGGGGACAGTAAAAATTTGTAATATATGTCAGATAATGCCAAGTGATGGAGAAGATACATTTATCCATTTGTTCCATACCTGCTAATTGCTATTTGCTACTAGGTGTTATGTGCATTATTAGACTCTGGGGACAAGGTAGCAAACAAGATAAAAGTTGTCAACCTTGAGAAGGCAATGCAATGATGCTTAACCCTAGGAATATGGATTTTTTAAATTTCCTTGGGAAATCATGACATAAAGGTCACAGTTGAGAACCTCTCATCAGGAATGTCACACACACTACACCAATTATTAGATATCTCCTGTGTACTGCAAGTACCTCTAATTTCTTCTAGTCTTATTTCTATACTGTCATGTTTCCTCTTTTTTTCCATTCCTTGATTAGGTTCTCACGCTCCTTCACCTAAAATTTTGCTACAATGTCCTCATAGTTATCAGAATGATCACTCTAAAAAGTAAACTCACACAAAATATCATCTGGTGACTCCTTATGACTTAAAGGGAAAAGCTAGTCTTCTATTCAACATGCAGGGCTTTTCAAAGCCTTTTGTTTCAACAGAACTTTCTACCACTCATATCTACCATATTAATCCATTTGGAGCTCTCCAATCTGCCTGGCCCTATCAGACTCCTCTGCCTATACTATCCTCTTCTCTTATCTACCTAATATAATCCTTTTGACCCTTCAGGAGTCATATCAAACATGGCTTATCTCTGCATGCTCCCCTGAAAATTCAAGTATCTGGACTTGGTCAGCATGCTATTTTGGTGCTCCTATAGTTTTAAAGTACACTTATTACACTGTATCACTATTTATGCTTACATATGTCAGTCACTACTCCAAACAATAAATTCCGGAAGGAGAGGAAGCATATTATAATCATCTTTGATTTCCTTGCCACCATCTTTTATACAAGACATACTCAGCACATGTTGACTGAGTCAACAACGGCTTAGTAGCCTGGTAAAGAGATTTTCTAATGGGTTCTAGTAAGACATTAGGTCAGTGTTTTCAATAAATTACAAAAGCATTTAAACACTTTGTTTCCAATAAATATTCTGAAAGTAAACCTAACCAATTTATGACTTAATAATTTCATCCTCACCATTTGTCCTATTTATATTCATATCTCACTGTAAAACTGCTATTCTAGCCTTCCCAAGTCTCATCCTATACCAGGATGGATTACAGTATCTCTGCTACTTCTGCAAAATTGGTCTGGTCTTTGACTGATGGTATCTATTACTGGAGCTAGTTTATATACAATTAGAGTAGGTTACCACATTCTTAGTGTGGTAATCAGGGCAATGAGATGTCTACCAACACTGAAATAACCCTCCTTGCATCTAAGAGCTTGCTTCCGTTGGTTGAAGATTCTGCATTTAAGGGTAATTCTATAATCTCTTAGATTATTAGGAACTGCAAGTCCTCCTAACAAAAAGTTTGCATGGTATAAAAGTGAGGCACACAACAGACCTCTAACTTCTTTCACTGAAATATCCTCATTTGTGCAAAATACCAGATGGTAAGTACTACTTGAGCTATGTGTTAGAGTGACACAAAAATTTGAAATTCATTTCAATAATGTGACCATTAAGAAAAGTAAAGAGCTCAAAACTTCCAACCACACAGCTTTGTTATTAAAAATTATTTTTCCCTTGGGGTGGAATGCAAGTTAGTCACTTCAAGGAAGAAAGGAAGCTATCAGGCAACTGAGGGATGTGGGATGTGGAAGAGTGTGGGAGGATCTACCAGGAAGGAAAAAGAATTCTCCTTGGAACACACTTGAAAATGATGATAATTTTAGATGCCTGCACTGGTCATGGAGCCAAGACAACACAAGTAGCAGGAAAGTCAGTCTTCAGAAAGGTATTCTTAAAGGAAGAGAACAGAGGGGAAAAACTAAATGATCTGTCAACACTCAGGCTTCTAAGGCCCTGGTCAAGAGAGAAGCTACTAGACGATCAGCACTGCCTACAGCAGTCAAATTGTTCCCCAGGAGACGTGGCCTCAAGTAACAAATTGATATTGTTATTACACTGACTGACACATTATTCCATTCATGGACACATAACCACATGGATTTCATATCTTCAGGTACTCCTCATCTTGTCTAAGCCATGTTTTGTGGATTACTGTGCACATGTTCTACAGTTATTTTGGGGTAGGGGGCAGAATGAGCTATCAACGTGTGGTTTGAGGACCAATGCCAGTTCATGAGCTGTCTATTGCTGGTTCACAATGAGACAGGTATATAATTTGAGTATGTGTTTAGAACCGTTTATAGCAACTTGCTGAGGCAACCCAGCACATGAACTTAAACACATGGCTTACATTTTGCATGCCTTTGTTGTTTTTCACATTTTTAATATTCTTTTATTGTATTTTAATTTTATTTATATATATATATATTTTATTATAGTTATATTTTTTATATTTTGTAGAAAATGTTATAATTTATAAAAAGTATCACTCCCTGATGATTATAATTTAAAAAAAATCAGACTGCTGGTTCATTACCACAGTTGGTGCCAACACTGTTCTAATGCCAGTAACCAGAACTGTGAACAGATGGGAGTTTTCCCTGGAATTGCTCTGAAGGGCCCCTTTTTCTCTACTCCGCAGATCATTAAACTTCACTGCTTCCTCATGTTCCAGGTGCAAAGACCACACATAGATCCCAGGGCATGCATGTATGCTAGGTACACACAGTGTTTCAATAGTTTACAGGAAGAACTCCAAAAAACTATGCCTTAATAGAAAGAAGAAATGTGGTCAGAAAAGTTGCCTCAGAAACAGCAATATCCAGTCACTGGTGCCTCATAATCTGACTCCCAGTTAAAAAATATTGACAAATACTGAGTCATTCTATTGAAGCTCACTTAGTCTAAAAGCACAGGCCCAAAGATACACGGACACACCTCTTTCCCAAAGGTTAAAGCATAGGTGAGAAACACAGGAGGAACCTGATACAGAGTGAAGCATTTCTGGCATGGAAATGGGAAAGTAAACACAGTTCCCTCCAAGTTCTGGGTGATTAATATATATGGCACATAATGAGTAAAGCAGGCCAGATACATCTAATATTTTTATTCTTACCTTGTCAATCATAACCTGCCTTTGTATAACAAATATATTGCCACCTACAATTTGCTGTTTATCCTTTTTCCTGTGCTAAGTGGTTTTCCAATCTCATTTCCTTTAACCTCATGATATCCTGGTGAGGAAACTCTGCTGTGAATTACAGATGAGACCTGGAAAGACTTGTCTGAGGTCACACAAGGAATGCAGGAAACAATGGAGACACAAATTATGGAGGCAATGTTAATGTCCTCAAATTGAAGAAGGGAGAGCAATATCCATCAGCCCATATGTGGTAATGTGAAAAACTGTATAGTGCCATGAGTGCCACTCTGTGCCTCAAATCATTTGAGATAAAAAGAGTTCCTGGGAAAATGGAAATTCTGTGCTCGATAAAACTTTGCTAATTTTGTCTTTAATACCTCATATCATCTCCTTTCCCATTCTGTGGTATTTCCATCTGCTTTCCTCAGTGCGTGCTCTGGGATCCCCAGGCCCCATTAAACTGGCTCTTAGTTGCTCTCACCTCCTCAGTGGGGGATGTATATGATTGTTCTCATTTCTAGAGTTTCTCATATTTATATGCTTATGGTGCCCTAAGGAACAGAGGTCTTCATCCCAGTCAAAGGACTGCAGGCAGCAGGTAAACAGAGGTCACCAAGAGAAGAGGAATACAGTGTTCCTCACATCCTTTCTTGAGTTTTCAAAGTGTGTGTGTGGGCGGGGGGGCGAGGTGAGAGAGAGATTCTATCCTTCCATTTATCGACGCCCTATTATGTGGTGTGGTTTGGACTGCATTAAGAATTTTACATTCATCAGTTAGCTAAATTTGCAGTCACCCTGTTAATGAACTGTTATTATCCCTCCTTTGCAGTTGAAGAAAACAAAGAATTAAGTCACTTCCAGTGCACAGAATCAATGTGTGGATACAACTGCTTTAACTTCTAGCCAACATGGCCTCCACAGACATAACAGAAGATTACAAATCATCCCAGAAAGGAAGTGGTACAGTTTAACAACCATGGAAAACAAAGCAAATCCTCTTCAACAGGGATGTGTATAAAGAATGGGTACCTTCATAGGATCAGCATTCCATTAATCACACAGCATAACTTTATTCAAATTTGTTTCTAAAATGCCTACTGGTGCCTATAGTATAAACTCTTCCCCACTTATAAGTATATTGAAAACACTCCTATTCCTTAAGTGTATTAACCCTGGTCTTTGATATAGTGGCAATCCCATCAGTAAATTTCTCAACTTCATCTTGAAGTGAATTGCTTTCACAAAAGAGTTGGAGGTAAAATACAATTGCCCTCCTTCTACATGGTAATAACTATATCTCTAAGGGATGAACATTAATGGTAAGATCCTTAAATACCTAAAAGGCAATCATCATGACTCAAAAGACTTGTATCAATATAACTACTTCAGAACATTTTGGTTGATCAGATGACATGTATGATAAACACAAAAAAAATTAGAGAAATATTAAGGTTAATCTGTATCATAAAGAGTTTTTATTGAGTACCTACTATGTGCCAGATATTCTATACACATTATCACTAATTCTACCTCAGCCTTTCTCAGGCTTTATTATCATTCTTATCTGTGGTTAAGACAATAGACTCAAAGAGATTACATGACTTCCCCACAGTCTGATGGCTAAAAGCACAACAAGGTTTTAAATTGATATGTGATTTCCAAGCTTGAGTTTCTTTCATTTTACAAGGCTGTTACGATTTGATCATAAGTCATCTCTTCCATGAAATGACATTAATTTTGTAGTATCTCTACATTCTATGTTAAGGAGAAATGCTTAGCATAAATAAATAGCAGATATTGTCAGTGTGTTAAAAAAAATCACGTAATGTTTTACTTTTATTTATTAGTCAAGTGTTAGAAATTCTATAAGCTAGGAAACAGTCTTACTCCAACTATCCACATCAGGACCCAGTATTCTCCCATGCACTGAACCTTCCCCATGCCCATTAGTCCATTCTATAATCTATATACGTAGGCAAGCAACGAATCACATAGGCAGCAGCTCTCCTTGTGAGCTCTGTCTTACCTTGAACTTGCTAGTGCTGCATCCTCTTCTGGCTCTTCTACAACACCAGCTATCTCTGGGGAAAGTAAATTATCTTTATTGATATTATTCACCCAGCTTTCCTTTGCCCCATTTATGGTGTCCTTATTCTGCTCAGCTGAAACATGAAACAAAGACAGAAAGGTTATCACTTAACTCCATGAACTACAACCTTCATATCAGTTCTTATCACTGAAGTCTCAAATTTGAAGTTCAGGCCTTCCTGCGTACCAAGGCAATCACTACCAAATCTGAGTACTCAGGATAAGAATTACATTTGTGAGAAAACAGTAGATTATCAGGCAGGCAGAGTCTCCTGAGTACCTTTAAAAGTGCATGTAAATCTAACTTAAATGGGGTCAAGATCAAATGTGTATGGACAGGGGATGCTCAGAGCTGGAAGTCCTCATTGGAACACATCATTACCAAGCATTTACTAAATATAATGTGCTTGACTCAAATCCAAGCTTTGAGATTCAAAGGGAAAAAAAGACTTCTGTTCTCGGCATCTCTCTTTATTGCCTTTCCTTGTACACATTGTCAACACCCAGCTTAGGCTCCAGGTTCTAAACAGCCTCTTTTGTCTCTGAACACCCAGGGTTTTTTACCTGCACTTCTTGGAAAATTAGCATCCACTAAGTGATAACTAAGTGGTACAATGCTGGTACAATGCTGAGTTTTTGTATGCATTGTCATATGAGAAGGGAACTATTTTCCCAATTTACAGATTTAGAAATTGGGGATCAAAGAGTTTACGAAACTTGCCTAAAGCCATAGAGCCAGTAAGTACCAGGAATAGTTTCATCCATCCATGGTAAGAAGATGAAGCAATATATAAGGTCTCCTAATTTCTAAATCTATACATTCTAGGGTGGTATTACACACAGGTCTCTTTACATATAAGTCTAATATTTTCAACTGCAAAATGGATTCCACAGTGTTAACCTGTACCCTTTAAGATTCCTGAAGGTCAGGGTGGTTTTGAAAATGAAGAGGAACATAAGCAATGCATGGCACACACTAAGCAGTCAGCTCTTGTGTGCAAAGGTGTGGCTGACATTTCAGCTCTTCCATATGCCAACTATGACCTTGGATAAGTTACTTTACTTCTCTGAACTTTAGTTATCCCATATCTCAAATGGCAATATTAATCCCAATCTTACAAGACTGGAGCTATGATTATAAAGAATGGATAGTATATATCTATTACATATTAGATGTTCAAATGGTGACAACTATTTCCTTTACTGATTACAGGCTAGAGCTAGCCTAGGGCTGCCCTCTGGGATAAATGGTAACCACTAATAAAGAGTTATTAGAGAAAAGGCATCCTGTAAACACTTAATGAACTTAATAGAATTCTAAAGAAGCTCTCAAAGTACTGTTTTTTTACAGTCCTGATGTACTTGGTGGATTAATGAAGTAACATACACTAAAAATCACTGAACAGGGAGACTAGTCTCTTTCTGCCTAAACAATTTATCTTATTCTAGAGATTCTAAATATTCAAAAAGTTAAAGAAATAAGAAGTGGTAGATCCTTTAGAAAACCTAACTAATCTACTACAATTCAACATGACACCTAAAGAGGTTTCTTTGTCCTCCTCCTATGGCAATGAGTTACTTTACTCTGCCATCACCTATTTGAATCCAGTTAGATTTTGAGCAAGAGGACTACTACAAATTATGCAAAGCATACCTTCCAGTGATTCCCCTTACACTTCAACAACAATCCTAATACTTCCTGATTCCTTCTTCCCAAATAAATGCTGGCTCTAAATCTACAAGTCAGATAACTTACCTGGTTCCTGAACCCTTTTCTTTCTCATGGATGCTCTGATTATGTCTGCACCATGAATTTTGTCTCTGTGCCTTTTTGCCTTGGCTTCGTAAAACCACTGGCCACTCATATTCTTCAACTGCTGGTCATCCTTAATTTTTTCAGGCAAATTTCTACAAAAGGAAGAGACCTTTACTGAATTCTTTGCTGATAACAACAGTAAATAAACAAGTGCTCTATGAAACTGTATAAAGATATTTGGAAATATACAGCCAAAATGAAGCTTGTGATATTTTAGAAGAGCCCACAATGATTATCATGTGTACATTCCCCTTAAACTAAAAAGTCAGAGGAATCAAGACAACATTTTTTAAAATTTCAAAGATTTAAGCCACAGTCTCCAGATGATACCTGAAATTTTACAAAAGCAGATTTATTTCTTGGCTGAAGTCTTAGTATCTATTGGTCAAATGTAAATATTCCATGGATAGATGACATATTAAGCCTCTGGAAGCTTTGGTTTCCTTATCTGGAAGAAGAGTAGTACTAATACCCCACCTCTTGGGATTGTGATGAAGATTAAATTAGTTACTCCAGGCAAACTGCTCTCTATACATATCTGGTACCCAGCAAGCACTTAGTGAACAGCTGGAGGGGTAGTTTATCAGAGACTTAGAAACCTGTGGGGGGGGGGGGGGAGGGGGGACATTCTTAGTCAAATGAGTATCAAAAAAGGTAGGTTTGGGTTAGAACAAGTCAAATTTATGGTGGGTAGGAAGTAGAGGCAGAGGCAAATTCCATTTCTGCAGATCCTATTTTAAGGGTTCCATAATCGTTCATGCTCACTGAAAAAGTTTAAACCTAAAGAATAGCCCAGCCTGCTATGCCTCCTGGTCAGAGCAACCTGGGCATCCTGTGGGGGCCTTCTGGTGCATGCAGGAAGGGCAAGGGAAACCTTGCAGGGGTGCAGGTGGGCGGATAGGGGATGGTGGAGGTTCTAATCCCCTCTGGTGTATTCCCACTCCAGTCAGTCTTCATCAGCAGTAAGAAAAACCACAAATAATACAACTGAAGAAACAGATGAGGTGAGATATGAGTGAAAGCTCTGGACACACACTTCTGGGCAGGAACCAAAAAGAGCTTGGAGAGAACCACAAAACATAGGACTGTGAGACCAATTACAGAGACGACCTATCAGAAATACACCTACATCATCACCGGGGGCTGGGAGCCAAAATCCTGGTCCAGAGAAGCCTCTAGCAAGAGCAAGGCACACCCTCTCTTGACAGGGGAAGGAAGGCCACAGAAATATGGCAGCCACCTGACAGCTAGTGGCAAACTATTACCAAGACCAACCAGACCAATCATCAGCTGACATCTTTACCCTCAAGAACTTCTCAGCTGAGAAAGGAGAGGAACTAGATTCCCTAAGCCAGAGGCTAGAACTACAAGGTGAGGGGGTGGGGGGGAAAGGGAACAAAACACCAAAAAGGGACTGAGAACAGAATGGAGGAGACATCTGTAAGAAGAAGCAGGCTGTGATAGACTCCAAATAAACTCGGACTGTTAAGACTGGAAATCTAAGCAGCATGGTCCACAGTGCCCCAGGAACACAGATCATCACCCAGGAAAAGGACATTACTCCAGAAAAAGAGACTAAAGGGTTAAACATGAACCAATGAACAGTAATGAGTAGGTGGAGTGACTGAAAAGGAATTTGGGGTGGCAGGGGCATTCCTAAGGGGACTAACAACTTTACAAAGATGATTGATGTTATATGATATTAAAAGTAATGTTTTTAAGTTATATAAAATAAACCATGTGCCACCCTCTGAAGACCCCTCTAACTTACTCTGGCTGGAAAAGCATGTTCTACCTGACAAGTCTTTTAATTTCAACATCTCTACCCATCTCAATAGCATGGGAATCACAAAATCTCTTTTCTGACTCAGAGAGTACTTAAAATATAACAGGATAAAAACTCTTAAGGACACTTTGTACTCTCAAAGATAATACGTTATGAAGACCCAAGGGGCTTTTATGAAGGTCACTCAAGCTAGTATGCATGACTTCTAAAGTAGCCAATCGAAGTGCTCTAGCCAGAGTAGGTAAGGCTACCACTCCAAGGTGGCAGCTGTGCACCAGAGATACATGCAAGCAGACATAAAACAGAGGAAACCAGAGTGCATGCCTGGAGGATGTCATTCTTCCTAGAGTCCAGCTCTCTGCTAGAACTTTTCCTCCTCCCAATAATTAGGATGAGATGGGGCACGTTCAGGGTGGTATGGCTGTAGACTCCTCCCAATAATTAGGAAGAACTGATCCATTCCCAAACATGGCCAGTCATAACCCTTGGATACACTATGTAATAACAGCCCATCATCAAACCCAACAGGGCCAGTGTATTCACTTCAAGGTTGTGAGTCACCAGAGGAATCATGGTTCCTTAATGATTTTCCTTTGTCTGGAGTTTCAGCAGCATAAACAGGTCCCCTGGGTTACTGGTGGAGCTTTTGCCTTTTCCCAACAGGATCAAGTTTGAGTTCAATCCCAGAAAAAAAGTCCTTTCAGTTCTCCCAGATTAGAAAATGGGTCTTGAGAGGCAAGACTTACATACTGATACATTTTTGCCTCTTATCTGGAAGTCATCTAGTGCTTGTGGAGTAAAGGAGTATTGTATGAGAGCCTGGGACACCTGGCTTCAGAGCATGTTTCCTGATTCATTTTCCAGGTCTTCCTTGCTTGGTCCCACCTGCTTACACACAACACTTCTTACAGTTTTCCATGCTCTTTCATGAACTCTGGAGTCTCCCTAACTTAGGTTCTTAGTCTAGTCTGTTTTTTTCCAAAAGTAACAGTGGCCTGGTTATTGAACCCTCTAAACTCAGGCTCCTTGCTTGTAAAAACAGGGAAATAAGACCAAATTGCAGGACTTTTGAGATGACTCAACAGGTGTTCGCCTAAAAAGTACCTAATAGTTTCCTGGATCTTGGTAAGAAGCCAAGGAATGTGAAGACTTCCAGGTATCTTTCCCTCATTTCTCTGCACATCATGTTGTTCCTCGCTGTTATACCCAGTGAATGCATCACCTCACCAGGAAAATTTGTCTTGACTCGGGTACAGCTCAGCTCACTCTGTTCCATGCTCTAGGCAGCGCCACCATGACATTGCCTACCCCACAATGTCTCAATAATCTGTTTTGACTTCTTTCTCACCCACTAACCTGTGGATTCTGCAAACTCCTTAAAGGTGAGAATGATATCTTAACCACCTTTGTACTGTACCTGGCACACAGCTGACACTCAAAAACTTTTTGTTAAATGAACAAATCAGTGAACAAATAAATACTCAGCCATCAGCCAAGTCAAGAGGTAAACCAGATCCCATCACTGTTGGGGTTAAGTGAATTACACTCAATCCTACTGCCAGTGCATTCTTGTTGGAAAAAGTGAGATAAACTATGGCACTAGCCATGCTTTTGAAAAGGACCACAAGTCTTCATGGCATAACCACTCTTAATTTCTTTTCATGAGGCTATTTATTTATTTTTATTCAAGTGGAACACATTTTATAAGTGTTTTTGTGCAACTCTGGTTCTGCCTAAATGACTGTCTGCAAACCTTTGATCATATAATACTTTGAATTCACCACAAGCACAGGCTATGAGACGGGTTCATGGAACACATGGCTTCTGGAAAGGCTGTGAGCCATCAGAGTAAGTAATTGTGCATGGGTTTCTGGCTCATTTCTTTTAAAGTGGAAAAAGAATAAAAAATTATTTCAAATTCATTAAGTGTCATCTATGTATTTCCTACTGTAATAATCACTGCTAGGTTTAAAAAAAACTATTTATTTATTTGTTTATATATGTTTCACATCTTTGTATTCCCCAGGATAACCCACCACCTTCCCTCCCTGACCACTGGGGGGGAGGGGGAGGGAAATCACTGCTAGATTTAATTGATTTCTTTGTCTATCCTAGTCATTTGGAATATTTTATAAATGAATTTGTATATATGATGTGAAAACACAAGTTTTGTAAAGATGTGGGCCATTAAAAAAATATATGTGATATTAAAAGTGTCTATCAACCCATGTTCATCTGTCATTTTCCCATTAACTCTAATCATTCTCTCCAAATTGGCATTTAATTTTCTAATTGTGATGACATTTAGTCAAAGTAGAGACAGGGCAATTGTCTAGCGAGTCATACATTTTATCCCTCACCATCTTCTCCACACATGCAATGTGGCTGGAGGTGAACTAAGCATAGAGAATGAACCACAATGGACTGGAGGACCGCAGAGGCAGAAGAGCGCTCAGCCCTGAGAAGCAACTGGCCTGCCACTTCCAGGCACATGTCAGTCATTTCCCTAACCCTTCAGCTAGTACATAAAAAGCATGTTTTGTACCAGGCCCATGTTTTGCATCATCTCATTTAATCTTTACAATTTCACCAAGATGTTCAAAGCAAAAGATGGCTATCTTACATCGCCTATATATTAAAGACCATATCTGCTCATTTGCTCATTCACTAATTCATTAATCCCCTGCCATCTATCAGACATATGCTTGGAATTGTGTATAACATACTTACATATACAGCTCTAACTGCCACTGTCAACTCCTGTGGTGCAAAGAATATGAATATTTAGGGAGAAACCCAGAAGAGCAGAGAAACCCCATTCTGGCTTCCACACTTTCCACATAGTTTACCCCATGACCCCCTTGTACTTACACAGCACACCCCAGCTTCCAGCTATTTATCAAGACTAGGCAAAGTCCAAACATCATAGGCTGATACTATCCAGTCAACTGTGGATAAGAAGATCAACAGACTTGCCATTGATTAGTTCAATCCTCAGCATTTATTTTTCCTTTGTAACCTTTTAATATACTCTGGGCAAGATGTTTAAAGTATGTGATTTGAAAGAACTCTTAGATGTTTGTTTTGAATGTGAGTGTTGGAAGGGACCTTAAATAGTCAGATGATTTTATAGACCAAACAACTGAGTCTTGAAGAAGTTAAGAGGTTTGCCCAAGGTCACACAGAGGTGGGACAGGAAACCCGCCTGACTCCTGGCCAATGCTTTCCCACCCCATCCTGCTTCAGCCATGCATGACTTTGGTTTCTAAGATTGTAATCATACTTTACAGAGGAATTCAAATTTGACAGGGAATCTGAAAACCAACACATGTGAAAATGAAACACTGCAAATTTTCCTTACAAGGTGGAGAGTGCAGCTCCTATGTTTTAGAAACATCACAATTCCCACAATCAGCACAGTATACAGAGGTATGGACTTGGTGACTGATAAGAGAGCTCCAATCTTGCAGGGCACTAATCTCATTCACCCTATCTCCTTGTTGTTCACTTAGTGAAGTTGTTGTTTCATGGATGAAAGAGGTAAATGAGTGTGAAGCTCTGTGTACAATTTAGTTCCCTGACAAAGGTTGGTTTCTTTTCTCTTTGCTTTGACAGAACCCACCCCAGTCCTGAAAAGCTGTTCTTCAAGGACAACTGCATTCATTTGAAAGAAATTAAGCCTTAAGGAAGCAGCTGAGAATCATAAGATGTGGTTGTGGTTGAGATGGTATCTTCGTGAGGACGCCCATTGCTGTAGAAATGTGTGTGAGGGGGTGTAGGGAGAAGGGATGTGGGTGGTATGGAGATGCAACGATTTCCTGCTGCCAGTGTGATGCAAAGCACAGGAAACACCACCTCTAGACTGTGTAATGTTCAAACCATGAAAGACTAAAATATATCTGTATCTATAGTGGTATTATTTCATAAGCAAGAGAGAAGAAGAAACAGAAAAAGAATCCATCTTGATGTATGTTTTACAAGACAATGACTGTCTCCAGCTGGAAGCTAAAGAGAAGTTGGGTAGGTGTGCTAGGTTATAACTAGGCCCAGCACTGTGGCCTCAGGTAGAGAAAGTGACCTGGAAGTGTTATCATCTAACTGTACACCAGAGACACCCCAGTGCTATTCCTTCATGTTCAAATCCAACTTCTATCACTAACAGGTTGAGTGAGTCAAGAACTAGACACTTCCCTGTAAGACATTCATTCTTCTATCCATGAAATCAGGGTAGGAGGTAAGTATAGGGCTGCTGATAAAAGAGTTTCTCAGGCTATTCTTGCTGTGACTTCCCAGCACAAGGGCCTTAATAGATAGCATATAACCTTGATGTTTGGTCAACATGTAATCTTGATATACAGTCCCCATGCTCAGAATAACATGTTAACATAACCCATAACAAAACCCAAATAACATAACCCAAAGGCATAGTTCACATACACAAAAACATATTTCTGAATCCTAAGCATTTTGTGCTAGGTTTGTCCTTGAATAGCATAAAATGACCAGTGGGGGAGTCCCCATGCTGACCCTGCCCATGGCTGCTGTCCCAGCAGTTTCTGCTGCAATGGTGGCTGCTGCTGTCTGTGTGTTTTATCTGCTGCTGCTGCAGTAAAGACATGATGTTATACCTGCCTGGGGCTCCTTGACTCTTCTCTTTATTGCTGGAAGCCAGAAAGAATGCAGCCAGGCTTGGGGCCCTGACCCTATAGTAAGCTATAGACAAATTACCTCAACTGCCTTAAATGAGCTTGAATATGGGTAAGGCAAAGCCCTGATACCAGTTAGGGCAAAGAGATTTTGATCTGAATGCCAAATCTTATCTGTATTCACACAGAAAAGGGTTCTGAAGCAGTGCTTTGTCTCAGTGGGCAACAGTGCTGTGACCCATTAGTGATATCCTCATGACCATGGCAGAGTTGTGCCCCAAAGCTCATCATGAACCAGCACTTGAAAGAATAGTCTGAGTTTTAGTGGGATGTTTGCCTTCCTAATAATGGTTTTCTTATGTTGATATTATAATTATACAATTTATACATGTTTCTATAGCCACATACCACTCTAAAGGAGGACTGGGGCACTGCAAAGTCATGTGAGGGAAACAAAGTTGAGGTTTTAAATTGACAAACTATAATCCAATAAATGGGAAAAGGGCTTTATCATTCTTTGAGGACTGGGATCATGTTTCAGTTGCCTTCAATTTCCCTCCCCATTATTGTCCAAAGATGTGTACTTAACCAGAGATTAAAACAAGTATACTTGTCATACATGAGCACTTAATAAATGATTGATTAAATTTCATTGAATTAAATAATTGGGGTTCAGGAGTATTCTCTTCCTGAGGAATCAGACTACCAACCGGAGATTTCATCCTTGTATAGACAGGATGAGTGGTGAGTGTGATGAGCGTGATGGATAAGAGAATTAAAATGTTTTGATCACCTACTATGTCCTTCTAAGAAGATTAAAAATTACCTTACTCAATCCTGATTTTTACCCTTTGAGTTTAGTATCATGGTCACTCCCAGTGTCTTAGTTGGGACTCAGGAGGTTAATTAACTTCCCCAAAGAACCAGAATTGGATCAGTGGTCAGAACTGAATTCAAACTCTTGTCATTTTTGACCTTAAGGTTCATGCCAGGGAGTTAAAAAGATCCCAGCACCATGAAAGAACCCCTAATGTTCAGAGAGCATTCCAATGAGCAGCATGGGGCAAAGGGGAGAGTACTGGATCAATAAAGCTTTTCTTCCCACTATATGGAGACTG
The DNA here is from genome assembly GCA_004024945.1 of Uropsilus gracilis. NCBI lineage: Eukaryota > Metazoa > Chordata > Mammalia > Eulipotyphla > Talpidae > Uropsilus > Uropsilus gracilis. Next base: position 78,922 of record PVHY01001034.1, on the reverse strand, counting down.
AACAACATGCTACTAAGAGACTACTGGGTAAATGAGATAATCCAAGAAGATATTAAAACATACATTGAGACTAATGACAAAGATGATGCAACATTCCAGAATAATTGGGACTCAGCAAAAGCAGTATTAAGAGGAAAGTTCATAGCAATACTGGCTCACATCAAAAAGAGAGAAACAATAAAAAGAAATAATTTAATCTCCCAACTCGAGAAACTAGAAATAGAGCAACAAGAAAATAAAAAAAAAACCCATAAGATAGGAAATAATAAAAAATCAAAGCAGAAATAAGTGAAATACAAACAAGCAAAAGACAATACAGAAGATTAACAAAACCAAAAGTTGGTTCTTCAAAAAAAGAACATTCACCACAACCAAATGGAATTTTCCTCATGGGCACTGGAATAGTTCAACATCCAAAAATCAATCAACATAATCCATCCCATCAAAAAGGAAAAAACCAAAAGCCATATGATCATATCTATAGATACAGAGAAAACGTTAAAATTCAACACCCATTCATGATGCTAGCTCTTGAAACACTCAGGATAAAAGAAAGGATATCGCAACAAAATAAAATTCATATATGACAAACTGACAGAAAACATCATCTTTAATGGGCAAGAGCTGAAATCATTTCAAGTAATATCTGGAACCTGGCAAGGATGCCCACTCTCACCACTACTTTTCAACATAGTACTGGGAGTTCTAGCTAGGGCAATAAGGCAAGAGAAAGACTTAAAAGAAATACAAATAGGGAGAGAAGAAATGAAGCTTTCACTATATGCAGATATGATATGCTATATAGAACACCCAAAAATTCACAAAAAAATTATATAAAACCATACACCAGTTCAGAAAGGTAGCTGGTTACAAAATCAACACATTGAAAATTAAATACTTAGGAATAAACCTAACAAAAGATGTGAAAGACCTATGAAAAGAAATCTATAAAGCACTGTTAAAAGAGATAGAAGAAAACATAAAGAAATGGAAAGACATTCCCTGTTCATGAATAGGAAGAATTAACATTATCAAAAAGGCCATCCTACTAAAAGCAATCTACAGATTCAACACAATTCCAATAAAAATTTCAATGACATTCTTTAAAAAAATATAACAAAAATTACTAAAATTCATATGGAATAATAAAAGACCTTGAATAACCAAAGCACCCCTGACCAAAAGAAGATAGAATAGAGGAATCACTCTTTTAGACTTCAAATTACATCACAAAGCCATAATAATTAAAACAGCATTGTACTAGAACAAAAAGACATATCAACCAGTAGAACAGAAATAAAGTCACGCATGTATGGTCAACTATTTTTTGACAAAGGGGCAATAAGCATACATTGGGACAAGGTCAGTCTCTTCAATAAATGGTGCTGGGAAAACTGGACTGCTATATGCAAAACAATGAATCAAGACTATTCCCTCATACCATGTATAAAACCAACTCAAAATGGATAGAAGACCTAGATGTAAGACATGAAACCATAAAATACATTGAGAAACATATGGGAAAAACATTCCAAAACTTACTTCTCAGAATCCTCTTTCAGGACACTTCCACAAAAACTAAAAAATTAAAAAAACAGCTGAAACTACAATAAACTAAAAATCTTCTGAATAGCAAAGGAGCCCAATAATCAAAACAAAAAGACACCCAACCAAACAAATGGAAAAAAACTTCATTTCTCATACAAATGATAAGGGTCTGATAACAAAGATACACAAAGAACTAACACAACTTAACAAAACCAAAGCAAAAAGCCCAATCAAAAAATGGGAAGTGTTAAAAAGACACCCAAAGAGGAAATACAAATGGTCAACAGACGCATGAAAAATGCTCAACATCACTAATAGTCACGGAAATGAAAATCAAAACTACAATGAGATAGCACCTCTCACCAGTAAGAATGGGTCATATCAAAATAAATGGGCAACAAGTGCTGATGTGGATAAAAAAGAACACTGTTACACTGCTGGTAGAATATAAACTAGTCCAGCCACTATGGAAAGCTGTGTGGAAGGACCCTCAAACTCCTGAAAATGGAACTACTATTCAATCCAGCAATCCCACTTCTGGTAATCTCCTGAAAGGATACAAAAATAAATCAAAAGGACACCTATATTTGGATGTTTATTGCAGCACTATTTACAATAGCCAGGATATGGAAACAACCCAAACTTGGATGTAAGACATGAAACCATAACTGGTTTCAATGCCCCAAAACTGACAAATGGATCAGAAAGTTGTGGTATAGTTACACAATGGAATATTACTCAGCGATTAAAAATGATAATTTTGAGGCATGTGTGATAAGATGGATGGCTCTAGAAGGAATCATGTTAGCAAAAATAAGCCAGAAAGAAAAAGAGAGGTACTAAATGATCTCCCCTATATATAGGATATAGGAAAAACAAACAAAAGGATAATAAAATTTAAAACTGTCAACAGAATTGAACATAAAGCAAGAGAGGGGGAGGAATAAAATCAGGGGAAATATGGGCACAAGAAATTAAGATGATGTTTCATGAGGGACAAGATGGTGTGAGAACCCTGGGAAATAGAACAATGTAAAATAAATACGTGTGTGTGTAATCAATTAAACATATTTTTTAAAAAGCTTCTCTTATCATGACTGGCACTAACAAGTCCAGGCAATTTGCTTCTGGGATTTTTAGTTTATTGTAGTTTCAGCTGTTATATTTTCCTCCACTTTTTTAGTTTTTGTGGAAGTGTCCTGAAAGAGGATTCTGAGAAGTAAGTTTTGGAATGTTTTTCCCATATGTTTCTCAATGTATTTTATGGTTTCATGTCTTACATCCAAGTCTTCTATCCATTTTGAGTTGGTTTTATACATGGTATGAGGGAATAGTCTTGATTCATTGTTTTGCATATAGCAGTCCAGTTTCCCAGCACCATTTATTGAAGAGACTGTCCCTGTCCCAATGTATGCTTATTGCCCCTTTGTCAAAAAATAGTTGACCATACATGCGTGACTTTATTTCTGTTCTACTGGTTGATAAATTCCTCTCTGGGATTTATCTTCTTTATCTGTAAAGTTACTGATAGAAGAGAAAAAGAATAAAAACAAATAAACAAGCAAATAAAAAACTGTTCCAGAGCTGTTAGGCTGTAATTCTCATACAAAAATGAACAGCTTGGAGATGGCAAAATGAAAGTCTACAGGATATCATTTTCAGATTGTAGAGACCTATTGTAATTCTGGCTCCACTGACCCAATGCAGACCAGTCTCAGAACTCTCTCAATGAGTCCCATCAGTCCTAAAGCAAAGAGGGTGTGAGGGGGTGAGAGTATGACTCCTCTCTTGGGGAGCAGGTCATAGGATTGTCTGCCCACTCCTCCAACCTCCCCCCCCACCTGGCCCACCACCATTCCCCAGTGGACCCAAGGTTAGGCCTGCTATGCCTGAGTCAATATGCACTGCTTAATGCCTAATATAGAGTCCCCAGAATGGCTGTGGTATATGGGGCTGGATCCATACCAAACTCTTCACCTTCCAAGCTTTATTTTTGTCTGCTTACAAAAACAAACACCAAGTACAGTAATGCTACAGAACAGTAGCATTAACTGCTGAGGCAACCTCAGAAGCACAGGTGGAAGGAGCTGTAAACTGACCATGACGAAAGGTTGCACAGTATTTTTGCCACAGTGTAGACTGGAAGGTCCCAGAGGCTCCTTTACCACACCCTTTACCAGGTCTAGTTCCAGGCAGATCTTTGCATTTTTGGTATTTTCAACTACTGCCAGTGCTTCCTACTCACACAAAATCACAGAACTACATGGAAGTTGCCAGTCAAGAAGGGAGGACAAGTCTCTCTCAGTTGCTGCCAATCAAGAAGGGAGGACAAGTCTGTTTCTGTCTCTGTCTCTCTCTTCTCTCTGTCTGTCTGTCTGAGTCAGACAGAGGAGGTAAAACCTTCTACAAACCTCACAAAACACCATGGAAGAATTAAAGGCTGTCACATCTCTGCAATGTTCACAGACCCTTACCTGAGGTAGTCAGAGAGATTCAATGCAATACCAGTTCCTTGCTTTCTAAGTCTTTACTTTACCTTGTGAGAGGCTAAAGAAATCCCCATTTTCCACAATCCTTTTGATTCCCTTTCCACAATCCAATTGATTCAGAATCAATTACTATTTTCTTTATTTCCCTCTCCCTTTATTTCTAAAATGGGCCTTAATGATCCTACCTTAGCAAATTCCATAGTAGCATGACAATCGCAGGATAATACTGTGAATGGGTAAGGGATTACTGCTACTAAAAGGTTCTAATGGCTGACAAGTATAAATCCCCTGCATTTCTTGGGGAAACTACTAAAGATATCCTGTTTGCTGAGAACAGAGGATAGGGCCCTTCCAGATGCAGGGAAACCTGCAGCTGACTAGTGGGAGGAGTGTGGGAAATAAGGAACCCATTCTCATTATCATACTACCTGCAGCCAGGAACCTCCAGGACCACTTGGTGTCCTGCCTCACATTAAGACAGTCATTCCCTGTTCCATGCATGCTCCCAAACTGTTCATATACTGCTGTTTCCTCAGAGAAAGGAGGTGAAGTTAGTGATGTAAGACCAGGAATTAATTCTCACTTAGGTCCTATGGGTTGCATGAGTTTGGTCAAGACACCTGATCTGTCTCAACTTCCTTGCACATCAAGTGAGGGTTATTATATCCCATCCCCCATGATGTACGAGTGCCATGAGCTTAAGAGTAATAGACATGTAAGGTTCTGCAATTTGTTAAGCACTGTCAATAACTGAGTTAATAATATCCATAATCAGATAATCTAAAATACTTGAAATGAACTTTAGCATACTCTTTGATGAAGTATCCATATTCAATGAGGGTCAAAAAATACGAAATGCTAGCAACTCAGGAAATAAGAACATGGTTATGATCCTTAAGATAACTCCAGGATGGGGAGCCTGCAGTTAGTACTATCAGCTCACACTGATAGAACCTTTGACTGTCTTCAAAGTACAAGATTTCATATGTAATAAATGGCTGGATCTAGACTCAAGTCCACAAGTAGCCTGGTCTTGTTCTCTTTCTACTTCACAGGTGAATGAAAGTGGTAGGAATTTAATAGAAAACACCTGGATTCCTTCCAAAGAGGATACTGTGTAAAGTAGACACTCTTTGCAGGACACCAACACTTGCAAAAGTATGCAGAAATGTGAGGTATTCATCAATTTAATTTTCTTCTAAAAAAATAGAAAATTAAAATATTCCTAATCTGGTTCATGATTCAGTTTAAATAAGTGAATATAAATATATGCAGACACTTATATGACACATATCCACGTACATGTATGCCCATATTTGTATATATTTCCTTTTAATTCAGAGCTTAATAAGTTAAAGGAATTTAGTTAGCTTTTTTTTTTTTTTTTTGAGACTATGTCTCACTATTTTTGCCTGTGGAACCGCAGGCTCAGTCAGATTGCCTGGGGTACCATGGACTCAAGCGATTCCCAGCCTCAGCTTCCCAGGTAGCTGGGATTACAGGCATGCGCCACCATGCCCACTTAGTTTTTGGGACTAGGTCTCACTGTGTTGCCCCGAGCTGGACTCGAACCACGATGCCCCAGCTGCTTCATAGGCTGAAGCTTACAGGCATGAGCCACCGTGCCTGGCTTAGTTAGGTTTTTAATCAAGATTCTATTTCTGGCAGGAGTCTATGGGATAAATTAAGAGACATGAAGAAGGAATTCTATCCAGGAAGTAAACTTAAAATTGGAACCCACAAGTTCAGGCTCCAAGTCTGAACTACTACTTATGGTTGAGCAAAAAAAAAAAAAGAGAAGAAAAAAGAAAAACATTTCATCTCCTTAGAGACTGTCTCTCCTTTCCCTCAGCCAAGATCTTCTCCAGCCCCTTACCTCACTCTCTCTTCTTCTGTTCTCTTCAGGGCTGCATCTCGCTGCAAAACTTTCATGATGGCCTCTTGCTCCTCCTCTGTCAGGAAGCTTAAGTCGATCATTTTGAAAAGTGTACACAAAGTAATGGTAACACGTCTGGCTTAAAATTCTCCAAGCAAACAACTCGAACTTCAGTTCATATAATTAAAAGTTGCAAGACCAAAAGGGAGTAAGTAATAGCTCATTCAGTTCAAGAGCAACAGTCTTATGTTGGCACAGCAGAAGTTCCAGGTGGCCAAATGTAAAATCCGGGGTTTCTCTCCAGTGAGGAAGTAGAGTTCTATAGGCTGAAGTGGAGAAGAGGATCTCAGAAGGATTCTGCAATCCTTGGCAGGCAGATCACTTGTTCTCACAGTGCCATTACTGCCCAGGCTCCCCTCTGGACAAATCTTAAGACAATTTATTCTCCTTTCATCTTCATCATCCACTCTATGAGAGAGAACAGCATCAAACTATCATCTACCTGAGGAAACATAAGACAAGAAATGCCAGGCAGTGAGAGGCAGTTCCTATAAGCATTGCCCATTATTACAAGATATAAAACATTACAATGTGAGATGGTCTCCGAGATCAAGGAAACCAGTTCTGCTGGCCTCCTGAGCAAATGAGAAATACGTCATGAATCAAGCTTCAATCCAAGTCCAGAATTGAACTGAAGATGGAGGGTACACAAAAAGCCCCATCAGTGCCAAAGGATTCACGGAAGGAAGGGATGATTATCTACAGAAATGGTTCTTTCTCTGCAAACTCAAAGGGACATTAAGATGAAAATCACAGTAAGGGTCAGTAAGACCCCACTACTCAAGTGATTTTGGGGAAGAAACAAGAAATAAAAGCTCATAAAAACTCACTTCATGAGCAGGGTAAAAGTTCCACTGAAGTATATCTGTGTTCCACAATGACAGGAGAACTAGTTTAGATGAAGGTAATTTGAAAACAGTAGAAGAAAATAAAGAGAAATTATTTTTTACCCAGTCTCATCTCTAACCTTTATTGGAGGCTTGGATCAACCACCCAAGCTTGTCTCTCTTCATTTCTGATGGCAAAGAATACTTACTAGTGTGAGTATATAAACTGAGGAAAAGAATAAAGTCTTAAGACACTCATCATCCAAAGTGAACACTTGGGACAATGGACAAGAATCCTTTATCTTTGAGGCATCTTAATTCCACATGCAATGGGAAGACCTGGAAAACACCCCAGTCAGATGGGCTTCAAATATGATCTGCTCTAGCATTAAGGTCTTTTAACAAGACCAGCACTACATAAACAAGAAAGACTAAACAGCATGTGCTTAGTCAATTTTAAATCGGATCCACTAATAAAATAGAATGTGTCAAAGTGAGTAATTTTTATGAATTACTTACCTTTTTTTTAGCAAATAGAACTACTGGCACTCCATCAACTAACACTTGCTGGTCTGAACCACCAGGCATGTTATCTACCACTCTAGGTTCAGTTTTCTCATTTGTATTTACGGAGCATTTGAACAGTCATCACAGTTTGTGAAAATTCAGTGAAAGAATGAATATAAAACAACACACACCTCACATCAAAAAATAGTTACTAAAAATAAATTCTAGCTTCCTTTCTGTCTAAAATCATACTTTTGTTATCCTTGGTTGTATATTTTCCTTTTCTGTTTGCGTTATGTTTCTTTTCTGATTTCCTCCATGAAGTCTGCACTTCATAGGTCAGTAACCTGATGGTCTTTGCTCTATCTTTCCATAGCTCACAGTGACTACACAAATATGAAGGCAACAACATATTTTCTTTATTTTTAATTTGCATGTACCTTTTAAATAATACTGTCTTTTTTTTTTTTTATCTTGTAAACTACTCATACTTCAAGATGAAAGACCTCCAGGAAGTTTTCTCTTACTTTAATATCCAGAGTTAAATGCTTTAGAATAATTCACTTATTGTCTGTTCTTAACTCTTTACTCCCAGTGCAACAGAACTATACCACACTGTCACTAGAGTTAGCAGAATATTCACTTCTACCTTTGTTGGGCTTAGCCTGTGACTTACTTAGGCCAATGAGATATTAAATGGGAAGCAGACATCAGCTGTCGATGTGCTCAAGTGGTCTGGCTTAGATTTCCTGTGCTCTTGCCATGTGCCACAAAAAGTACATTCCTCAAGCAATCACTGCATTTTCAAATTCAGGTTCCAGAAACAGATACTAGGACAGACCAGAGCATCTAAACTGACTGACAGATATGAAAACAAGAACCAAGTATTCTTTGTTGGAAGTCACTGAGTATTGAGATTCTATAACAGTTCTGCAGCAGGAACACAACTAACACAAAAACTTTCTCCTCCATACCTTGACCTCCCTTTACCTCTATTAAGTACTGCCTACCTTTAGTTTCTCTCATTTGACTATGAGTTCCAATGTGTGAATAAAGAAACAAATAAATGAATGAATTCATATATATGATATCACTATAGGATAGCAATTTCATGTTCTTTCATGCACAGTGGCTTTCTTTGAGCTCAAAGATTAGAGAGGAGATAGAGTCAGGTCACATTCTGGAGACGATGTCCCTAATGAAACATCACACTGCCTCATAGGTTTCCAATTCAATGTTATGGTTTCTAAGTTCAGTAAGTGGTGGACAGGAAAAGAACAAAGGTGAAAAACAACTTAAGTTGTCTAGCAGTGGAAATGGCAGGGTTGCTAAAAAGGGAAAAGTTGGTTTCCACACCTTCAACTATGACTACCAAGCTAGCCAATGCCTCTGTGCAAAAGCTTCTAAGTTAAAAGTTCTTCATAAAACTACACTGTTAGTGGGTCAAAGGGCAAATGAATTTTTTACAGACAAAAGAGTGAAGGGGAAGGGCTAGAATCCTGACTCCTAGTTGGAGAGTTAGGACTCACTCCACAGATTCCAGAAGAGTTCTCAGATGGCAACTGAGATACCCCAGGTCCCATTACCAGGTTCTTCTACAACTCCCAGTATTGTGGATAACATCATCCCATAGATATGAGAGCTAACTAAGCATGTCATTCATTCATTCATTTATTCATTCATTCACTCATTCATTCAATAAAACATTCATTGAGAGCTTTGAGTTCTATGCTTGGAGAGATGATAATGAATACGACAGAAAAAAGCTCTTGAAGGAAAGTGTGGAGGGGGCTCAGTGGATTGCGGTGGAGGATTATGGGAGTCATGGTGGCAGATGTGCTCTGGCACATACATCTGAAAAGGTGTGAACCCATCCTCTGAATCTTATTTGGTGTTGCAAACCAATGCTGCCTCAATTAAAAAAATAAACTTGCTGTCCTTATAGTGTAAGTGCTACATGGAGGAACTAAAACATAAATAATAAAAAATAATTAAACTATAACTTATTTGAAGAACAAGCTCTGGATAAGGGAGGGAGGCAGGAAAACAAAGCAAAGAAATAAAGGGAACAATAAGTGGAGGAACTGGAGTTTTAAAGAAAGTGGTTATAGGTCTAATTAAAGATGACATTTGTACAAAATCTTACAAAGGATGAGGAAATAAGTCATACGGGCACTGGAGTACTTCTGAAGTGGAGTTTGTCTTAAGTGTTCAAGAAATAGCAAGGAGACCAGCATTGAACTTCAGGGTATGCCAGGAGGAGGCTGGAACAGAGCAGGTCAGGAAAGAAATGTGTCAGAATGAATTAGGCCTTTTAAGGCCTGTAAGATTTCTAACTTTTACTCTGAGGTAGAGTAGCATTGGAGAAAGTCAGGGAAAAAAGTGAAGGGAATCAAAATTTCTGGGCACCTAATGCAGACCCTGCACATATCATTGACAGGATCCTCACAAACACCTGAGGGAGTATTCTATTACTGTGTTCTTCGAAATGTCTCGGGAATGTGTTTGTCACCAACCTTAGAAGTAGCAGAATTGGTAATTACAGTGGTTTTGTCAGATGATGCTACCCTAATAGTGACATCTCATCAAATCCCCCCCTACACAGGTCCCTTCAACTGAGGATGCAGAACTAAACTCTTCGGTTTGGAATGGGTGCTTGTTCTCTGCTTAAGCATAAAGAATCCCTGGCCCACAGCAGGTAGTCAGCATGGGGACAACTTCTATGCGAAAACCAGGAAGGATGAATTTTAGAAATAAGGATTTCTGGTTTGTTCATACAAAAAGTAGCTTTGGGGATGAGCAAAATGTTCTGCCCACATTCAGCCTTCCCTCCTACCCATCTATTTCCTGGATGCTGCTAAGGGATTTTCCTTAAACTCAGATATGACTAAATTATGTTTCCTAGCCCCAAATCCTTTACCAGTTTCTCCATATCTACTGCTAATACTCAAAGTCCTTAACATACAAGAGGCTACCTGGCTTACCACCCACTTTCTTCTTCAAGCTCTTTTTCTGAGGCTCCAGTCACACTCAACTTTTTTCAGTTTCTTTTGCCTTTTAGCTTTTACATATGGTTTCTTCCTCTTGGAGCACCCTTCATGTTTGTTACCATAGTTCATGAGCAACTGTGCCTAGAAGTGCTCTGTGATCCCAGCACCAGTCACCATGCCTTGCATCTGCTTAGCACTCATGTATTTAAGAAATGAATACAATGGAAGGAGACTGAGTCTCCACTTCCCCTTACCATGAAGCTGACTGCAATGCCTATAACTGAAAAATCAAGTCCATTTTATGCACTGGATTCCAGCTCCAGTTCCCTCACATGACTTTTCCGGGTCTCAGTTTTCTCATCTGTATGATGGTTATATTCACTCCCACTTTCCCATCTTTCTGGAGACTACTGTGAGGTTTCGGTGAGAATGTAGGACGCTGATGAGGACTGGTTAAAAACTGAGGAGCAATAGTAGCAGTAGTACAAGGAGAAATCTGAGGGTCCCAAGTGCAGACTGAGCTGAATTCAAATTCCCATGTACCAATTTTGCTATGTCGACAGGCAGGCAATAAAAGTACTCTTCTCCTTACTGATTTTCTAAAAGCTGAGATGGAGAAACCAAGGGCTCAAAGCAATGGGCTCTTGATTTTAAATGTTACATTAAGAGAAAAAGTTGGCTTATGGCCCAAATTTCTGTGATTTTGCCAGATCAAACCCAGGCTAGCGCCTGAGTAACCCAAGACACTCTGCTGCAAGGAGGGACTCAGATGGTACCTTCTCTTTCCCCAGATGACCACTGTTGGACCAAGCCTGGAGACCTCAAAGAAGGGGAAGAAAACCCAAGTAAGTAATGACTTTCACATGATGAGATTTTCAGAAGAGAAACAAATTTTTCTGACAGTCCCATGATATAAAAAATGTAGATTTGAAAAAAAAATCTGGAAGATTGAGAAGAGCAGGAAAAAAATGTTTGAATTAGGTGGGCTTGGACAAAAACAATGGTGATCAAGTAAGAGGCCCACCTCAGTCGTGACAAACCTTCACACATCAAAACCAAAAGCTTTGGAAACATCCCAGATGACATGGACACCAAGGGATAATGAAATGAAATAACCCACCAATGGTCAGAAACCTAGGAAAGAACAAGTGTGGTTGGGCAATCAGGGAATTTGCTCACCTCCCTCCCAGTGGAAAGATCTCCCCTGATCTGACCAAATGGCTGTCACTAGAAATCAGGGTCATACCACAGGGTAGTTACACCCAGAGTGACCAACTTTCCTGCTAGGCTGTTTCCACTCTCAGGTTTAGTTTACAGTCTGGCTGAACTGGCTCATAAGCCGGACCCTTCCCCTCCAGTTTGCTCTGCCTCCTCAGCTCCCACTACCTTTTACTTAATAATTTGAAAGGAAGATGTTTTTGTTTTCCCAGGTCTCTTTGTTGAGGAAAAAGGAACTTCCTGCTTCCCTCAGCTGTTCCCCACATGATGTTTTCTATAATCATGGTCACTTTTCTCTGAACTGAAAGTTGAGCAGGTGGTGCCAAGTGCTTTACATGTGTGACCTTAGTAAATCATCTGACTGCCGAGGTAGGAAGATATTCTTCCCGTAGTGTAGATTACACTGGGCTTGAAGAGTTGCATAACTTGCCTGCAGTCACTCAACCAGAACATGATTTTAATCCAATAGATTCTAAAGCTACTGTTTTAAATTTTTCACTATATCAGCACCTCCTTATTCTCAGAGACATCACACAGATACTTAGAAGCAAAGATGGGACCAGATGCCTGGTTTCCCTGATTTCTAGCCCAATCTATTTTCACCCTGCTGTTTCTCCTTCTGCACATTCTATTTTCTTCTTTGTTATTTCCTCTGAGCAACATTTATTCACCCACAAAGCATGGCTCTTCTCTGCACCACATTTTCAGAACAGGAAAATGATTAGGCGCTTGGGTTTCTTTTACAGATAGAAATGGAAAAGACAAGCATAGGGTAGAGGGAAAAAGGCACCTGTGTCAACATGCAGGTGTTTATACAAACCCATTCATCTGTTAGAACGGTGGATACACTGGGAACCAGAAAGTGTCACTAAAAGAATCTCCTTCATATGCTCAACATCAAACAGAAAGATATATGCTTACACAGCAATGCATTCACATGTAAAGTAAACTTTGTCCATAACACTGTCAGGAAACAATACAAGCATTTTCTTGTTTCCACATGGTCAAAGCTTTTCTCACTCTATTAAGAATCAAAAAATTTAGGTTTTCAGCATCAGACATAAGTGAACTATAATACCTAGGAAATGTTTGAAACTATCAAAATTATGAAATTATGAAAGGAGTTTTTACATAGGTGAAAATTTCAAAAATAAATGATTTTATAAAAAAGTGAGTGTACTTATTCAGTTTCTAAATGTCTTTTGCTATTATTGAATATACATACTTTTAAAAATTCCTTTGCTCTTCACCAAAAAAAAAAAAAACAAACCCATGAAAATGACTCAACCTAATGTGTTGCTTAAACTAGCATTCTTGAGAGGAAAGAATTATTGTCTAGACAGGTTCAAGATAGACTCTTAAAAAGTAAAAGTTAAATGGATAAGCAAAATGCACAAACTAAGTGAACCCATGAAGACGTGAACAAATAACATGATATAAATAGGATAAGGAAGAATAAGAAGTATCCAAATAAACTTTTTTTTAAAGAGGAGCAACCAAAAAATATCAAAATGACTAAGCACCCTTAACACATAATGCTTTCAGTTTTGTGAGAATTCTTCCAAAGATAGAGGTCATTTTTTTTCCTCATTCACACTTTCCAGCTCCTGGCTGATATAGCTGACTGCTAATGTTTGCCAGAGTCTGACTTAGTGATCTCAAACTAACAATGTAGGAGGCAGGGAGAAGGAAAAACAATTTAAATATGACAATTCCCTTACTCCTTAATCTCATATTAAAACCTAACAATAATGTCCAAGAATTTTTGAAAATCTCCACTTTTGCCATTCCTAGCTGCAAATTCAATTTATGGTTCCTATCAAAATAAAATATTTCAATCAAGCCCAAACCAAGTAAAACAGTATAACACACAATTAACCTTGTATAAATACTATGTATAAGCACAATACTATGTCAATACTAACAGAGGTGGCAAAAACCAAATAGCAGAGATTCAGGGATTTAAGAGAGAGATTAAAAGAGATGAACATTGAAGGCTGAATTAGAATGGAGTGGGTATTCTGAGCAATGGAGTGTCAAAACAAAGACTGGTAGCTTCTTTATATGGTATAAATGGAGAAACTGACTAGAGTTGGACTCTAGGGCACTTAAAATACCAAAGGAGGGAACTTGAACCTGAATTTTTCATACTTGCCAGTCTTGATAAATACACCAAAAGCATGCTTTTAACTTATATTTTCTAGTTATATCAGGATTGCAAAAAATAAAAAGTAAAGAAAGGAGCTGGGGAAATAGATAGCTGATAATGCATTTTAAACTTCTTACCTGTAAAAAGATTTACAGTCAATGCAAATCAATCTTAAAAAAAGGATGACAATACACAAAAGAGATGATTTGCCTTTGACAGCAGAACAAGGAGGAGCTTTAAGACATAGTAGAACAAGGTGCATCCACACTCACAAAGTTGTTGGAAAAGTCAACACACCCAGGGGTTCCTGATTACAGCAGGAGCCTTGCCTAAGTTCAAGATGTCATAAAAATTTCCTCTCCCCTTAGAATGGCAGAATCTGCCACAGTTCCAGCTCTTAATTCTGGAAGATGTTAAGTTTTATGTCCCCAAAGGAAGACAGGTCAGGGAAGTTCTACAAAAGAATTTTTAACCAAGGATGGGTAATGCAGTTTTAGGTAGACATTTGTGTGGGAAGGGGGATGGGAAATGGGGACATAAAAGCTTCCTTGATGAAATATGATCTCTAGCAACTGTAAACTTACAGTGGCGTCTAAATTGGGAGTGCAATCAGTTTAATTATATTCATTATTGCTTGTATCCATATCTAGCTGATAAGCAGCAGATTCCTTGACACTGAATCAAAATCTTCAGGGCAGAGACCCAGAAATATGAATTTTCTAAAATATTCCCACCAGATGGAGACGTTTGGCCAGGGTTGGGAATCAACAGTCATAAAGGATTCTTTATAAGTGAGGAATGACTGGTGTTAGTTTAAGAGCACAGTAGTTAGTCACTGGTATCCATGTTCATTTGTATAGGAATTGTTTTCCACCAGTAACAAGAGCAAACACAAAATAACTGCTGAATCATATACTCTGCATGGTTGAGGAAACTGAGAAGTAGAGTGGTTAAACCAATGACTTAAGGTCAGGTAGCTACCTAATATAAGAACCTGGACAGCCAGACACCTCCATTATCTCCTAGGACAGACACAATTTCAATCTAGATAAGGACTACGATGTGGGCTGAGCTACATGTCAGAGTACTACTGATACCATCACACTGAGAACAACATGCATGACAGATGAAGTCTATATTTAATTATTTTCCAGGTTTCAAATTCAGGTGGAGTGGAGGGAACCACTGATTTATTAACCAGGTTGGGATTAAACCCAGGATCATAAAGTTAACTGAACTGTAGCAATCACCAACACAGACTTTAAAAGGACTACACATAGTCTCACTTGTGGTATAATCAAGTATATTCTTACTCAGCCTGGCAGTAAAGGACTGTCCAAATGCATTGTTTCACAATCATTCCAATCAAGGTAGATTCATTATCATTTCTAGCAGTTAAAGACTATCAGAGCCCTTTGAATTATCTTCACAGAATTTTTAGCAAAATTAAAACAAAGCAAAACAGCTACTTGTTCTAATTCTCCTTTGCATTTTCTTCTTCATGCTCTCCTCATCTCTTGTGCTCCCCTCTTTTTCACCAAAGGAGAGCCTGGAACAAGGGGCCAGGCTCCTTCGCTACTTCAAAAGAATCTGGCATCTCCGGGTAGTAGACCTGTCTGCCACCACTGGGCAAGCCTAGAGCACAGGGCCAGACTCCTCCTCCTTTCTGGAGTGCTACTTCCGTATCTCTGGGTCTCTTCCTCTAGAAACTTCAAGTGTTGTCGCAGTTCCCCTATCTCATCCTTTAGCTCGTGGACTCTGGATTACTCTCTCACTATGGACTCTCACAGAGCTGTGAGAAACAGTCATCATACAGTCCCTACCCCCTCCCAGGCACTACATACACGCAAGGTCCCCTGTATGTCACATAGGGTCCATTCCAACTACCACAGGAATCCATCTATCTCTGGCCATTGCTGTGGACATGTCCACTGAGAGGACACTAATCATCAATTACTACCTACTTGTGGTTGGCCACCCATCAATTTCTTCCCAGGTCTCAGAAGAAATGTCTGTCTATGTTGAACTATCTTGTCGACTACACTGGCAAGTGAGCCACCAGCCCCGAAATCTTCATGCTCCTTCTCCTGGCTCTCTCTTGAGTTCTCTTTCTGGAGTTATCCTTCATGATTTCTTCCCTCCCTTTTTATCCCCTCCCTCCTAGGCCCAGAAGTACACACTTATGCATGCACACATCCAGGTGTGTACAATCATAGAAAAGGCAAGCAATTCTACAGTGCTGGTCACAGAGGCTAATGGTGGGAAAAGCCTGACCAACTCATCTACCCCACACTTACTAATACAAGAGCTCCCAAAGCTAACTGTATATTAGTGCTAACTGGAAAGGTAACAAAACACATAGTTCACAGGTGCTACAGTGGCAGGAGAACTATGGAGATTATACTTGAGGAGACGAAACCAATGTACTGCCCCAAAATGAACAATAAAGAAATAAACAAAAATAAAATAAACCAAAAACACACATATTTGCACCCAGTTCCTCCACAAACCCTCCTCCCCACAATGATTCTGATTTAACTGAGCTGCCAGGAGATCCCCACCTGGGATGCAAGCCACCCAGGTGATTACAGTGGGTGGCAGTGTTGAGACACTTGACTAATTTGTTCTCTCCTCAAATATAAGATCTAAGCAGGAGGCAACTATGGTGCCCAGAGCATAGTTGACTCTTGGACAACACAAATCTGAGTAGCCAGGGTCTACACATGGAATTTTTCCTGCATGCAAATTCTGCATTCCTGCATTCAACCAGCCACAAACATCAGTGGCTGAGTCCCCAAACTTGGAATCCACATATACGGACAATAGGTTCTGTGGAGATTTTACTGTGAAGTAGTTGGCTCCCTTTACCCTCCTGTAGTTCAAAGGTCAAGGCAAGACTGTGTCTGCATCCAAGCACCTTGAGACTGAGAGCTCCTTAAGAAAAGGTACATAAGGCACAAAATTTAAGCAGACACTCACTCTCAAAGTGCTGGAAGTGTAGCACAGGTACCTAATCAACTCTGATGGATAAGTGGATGGTTCACAGTGTATAGTGCAGAAGTGAGAGTGCTTTCACCTCACCTGTCTTCATATAGTCCATGAGACACAATAGGGAATTGTCTTGTGATTGTAGATGCCAAAAAAACATCAGCAAGCTCCCCCAACAGATTATGTGACTTGATAGCTGTAAAGTGTCCTAAGGTGACCGTCCTGTTCAAAAGGCGCCATTCATTATAACTACCATGTCATTAGTTAGCACCACTTCTACCCAGACATTAAGCCAGAGTTTTTACATGTATTGACATCCCTGAGTCTCTAAAATACAACCTTCACTCAAGGCAGATGTAATCCAGGACTGTCACTATTGTTGAAGAATGAGCAATGACCAAACACCTCTACGACAGCATTTAACACTAAATGGGGCAGCAACCCTCCTGACTCATTTAGTCTTCCCCGAATTCTTATATCCTTACTTATTTCCCAATCCAGTCTGACTCAGAGTCAGTATAATATCTCACAGAAGAGCAAAAGTCCCAGTGAGAAATTTCATGAAAAGTTCAGCTGGTCTTTCAGAGAAAAACAGCTGGAGCTGACCTTCAGAATTCCACTAATTCCCCCTATTACACAGTCTAAATATAGCCAAGAAGCACTTCTAGCTAGCAATGGCGTTTCCTTTAAAGGAATAATATGCAAAAAGGCATGCTGGGGTCATGAGCCCAAACCATTCCCCATGATAAATCCCCAGTCAAATGTTCGTATGAGAATCTGCCTTCAAAAGGCTGACACTGAAATTTCATTGTGGAGTTTTCCCTTGCCCTATTCCCAAACAATAATGTCTGTATACACATGTACCTTACTGGTCACTACCTCTGTAACCTAGAGGAAATTACTTCCCTTCCTTGACCTGGAAAGTTATAAGATGAAATGCAAGACTCTGGTGGGGTGGAAGGCAACATTCAATGGGTTCTCAAACCACCACCCCTCCTCCGCCCCAGTGTAACATTGGGTTCCTCCAAGATCTGCCCTTGCCTTCCTCTTCATTTTCCTTATATCACCTTGTGGTTCCTTAACTTTATCTGTGCCTTTAGAACATGTAGCTCCCTCAGGCTTTTATACTCTTTTTCAGTTTACTAAACTCCTTATTCATTTTTCTAACCATGGTCTCACCTTCACTGGGAAGGTGTGTCTAGCCCCTTCTTCACAAGTTGAAATAGTTTTCTCCTTTGTGGTCTCACAAAGTGTCAATAGCAACTATCCCCCTTATTAAAGACAGATAAGATGACCTTGAAGGATAAGCCCCCATAACCATTTCCTGTATATCCCTGACCTGTGCTGCCATTTGCTGTTTGCTGCTATGATACCAAATTCCAACAACTACCAAGTTCACTTTAGAGTGTTATTTCAAAAAACCAGAAGCAAATTTATTTGTTTTTAAGAGGAATGTTTTCACTAATCAAAAAGCAAGAAACTACCTTCAAGCCTTTGCCTTATTAGGAAAAAAATGTATATAACTGCTCAGAAATGTGACATAATCTTTGTGGACTTCTAAAATATATATTACATGTGCCCTTGAGAAATCTCCCTTTAAACCACCAGAACCACAGATTTTCAAAAGGAGTTTCAAGTTTAGAAATTATGTCCAAGTTGGAATGTATGTGTATGTGTTTTACCACAAGGAAGGAAAACCTTCAAAAGGGATAAATTATACACACTCTGAAAATTCTCATCCAAGTCCTAGAAAATCAGATGACAAACAGCAAGAAGAAAAATGATTTTGTACAAAAAAAGCAAAAAGACTTATTAATTATTAATACTATTGAAAGGCATATGTGTGTATTATAGGAAATAAACAAAAAAGCAATTTAAGTCAATGTAATTAATAGGTAGGACCAGGACCTAATGGAACTGTTAAAAAAGAAACACTATCTTCTTCTACATCATTTTCCATTTTATACCCACTGCTTCTACACTGTAAGGAAAAACAGCAAAGCAAGCAAAACATCTGTATCTTATAGATGAACATACTGAAACTCATGGAAGTTGAGGGACTTGCCTAAACTCATATTGCTTCTAAGCAACAGAGTTGAAGTTTGAATCCAGATTTTCCTAATTCCAAAATTCTGTCCACCACAGGGAGAACAGTGGTAATGGTGTAAAGAGTATACAGTACTATGAAGTCCTATGCAGAGGGGAACTGTGGAACTCCACATGCTCCCACACCCTCCAAACATTGTATCCTGAGCACAGTGTTGGTAAACTTGATGTGAAACCGGTAACAAAGGGATTTTTATTCTTTATGTGATCCAGATTTACCAGAATCTACAAATAAACTCTTAAAAGTATAGAAAACAGGCAGAGAGTATGATCTTGCAGTATCAGCAACTCTATTTTTCCTAAACCCTCATGAACAACAAAGTCTTTGCATTAATCTTATTGAGCTTTATAGTACTGGCCAATCCATAAAATATCCTCCAAAGGCAGGCAAAAGTAACCGTCAATACTTACTCAGTCTGTAGACTGCCTGATTCAAAGCAAAACCAGAAGCAAAGACCTAGGTTTTGCTGTTTGTTCTACTGTTAATGACTGGAACCCTGAAGTAAAATACTCACCTCTCTGGGTAACCTCACTATAAAACGAGGCATTTGGCTTCTGATCTCTCAGATACCTTCTGATTGTATTCTTTTCCCCTCATGAACAGGAAAGCAAAATGATCAGAATTAACTCCAATGGCACTGCCAAGCTAGATGAAGGAGAAAGACTATTTGAGAGGAAAAAGTCAGCTGGTAAAAATAATGCAAATGCCTTTTAGAACCAAAACATTTTTCATAAGATAGCTTTATTGTAGGAGAGAACATGGGACATGAAAATATAATTTTCTCTCTTCCCTTCCTTTCTTTCCTCTCTCTTTCCTTTCTCTATCACTGACAGTGCCCCCTGTTTGACACTGGGCTAGGAATCATTAATCAAACTATTAAGTTGTAAGATCTGGTTCCTGTTGTGAAGGTTTTGACTTGTAGCAATACTAATTCTGAGAATAGTGCTGGGGGTTGACACCATGCTTTGAAACAAGCACTCTTCACTACAACCTTCCCAGGTGGAAGGGTAGGTAAGAATATGAACCATCATAATCCCCCTATTATTAATGTAAAACTAGAGGCACAGCAAGATGAAATGGTCACTTGGGAAGAGAACACAAGGTTCTCTTTATAGATGAAGGTTAAGTTTAAGTATCAATTTTGCGATCAGTGGGGAAATGAGATCAAGGCAAGAACTAGGAAGAGGTGAGATAAGTTGAGTTTTGAATATGGGGTATCATTTAGACAGTTTACATCCTACATTTACTGAATTTAATGCAGACAGCAGTAGTATTACTTTAGAGAGAGTGGAGCAGAGAGAAAAAAAAGAATGTCTGTATTAAATACACAGAGAAGCACACGCTTTCATTTAAGAGGTGGACTTTCTTTAGCAGCGATCAACAATCAGCATCATATTGGTAAATATTTTTCCCAGAAGCCAAAATGTGTGACCTTGATCCTTTTCCCTTGTCACTCTCAGTGGATGTCAGGGAGAGACTAGGGGGTCTCTGTTCCACTGAGTTAGGATTAAAAACCCTAGTTTTGGTTCTCTTGACCACTACTGTAATTAATTACCTGTGCTCACTGACCTCCAAAGTATCCTTCTCCCTGGTATGATGAATCACTTCCTTGTACAAGCAAGGAAAGCCGGCCTTGCCAGTCCGCATGCCTTGCTACTAAGGTTCAGGAATGTAATTAGTAAGCAACCTGGACCTGTTCATTAGGTGGGAAGGAAGAGGAGGAGAATAGTGGTTGGGAAAGATTTCAATGTGATGATAGTCTCTCAAAATAACAGAGGCTTAATAAAACAGGCCCAGACTCTGTATATAACACTGAATGGGATGTAAGCCAAAGCACAGAAATCAGGGAGACTAAGAATCAAGGTGAAGGTCCTTGAAAGGAGAAATCTCATCAGACAAAAAAAGTGAGATTCAAATTAAATCACAGGTCTGTTGGGACAGCGAATGCAGGAGATAAGAATTCTAAGTTTTACTCTTAGCAGAATTATATGTCATACTCCTAAAATTTGGTCAACACTCCAGAAACCTGATTCCAATTTTATTTCATCAGGTAACATTTCAAACAATATCTAATTCACCAATAGTTCTAACATAAAATCCATAGTTATAATTTACACAATATACACAATATAATAAGATGAACAATCCCACCTATTACCCAACCTCAAGCGGTATTTACCCAACCTCAAGAAATTATTTGTTGGTGGAATCCTGGAAGTGGATTTTGAGTTTGGATTTGAAGACAATAGTGATTCTTCCCACCAAATACAATTTAAATCTCTTCTTCCATCACATCTGAACCAAGTACTAGTCACAGAACAAAGGTGATGATCAAAGAGAAAAAGAATTACCGAATAGAACCAGTTACATCATCTCAGTTTTTCTGACATCTTGAAGGTTCATCAAAAGGCAGAAAAATCTTCCAATAGAGACACCCACCAACAACACCTTGAAGACCTCTTCTTGAGCTAGTGTTGAAAAGTGACCATTATTAGTTAAAAGGAACAGGATAGACATACATTCTATCTAAAATACAGAAAATATTCTGATTAAAGATGTTTATGTTTATATGAATATATGTACATATTTAGTTCTCAGTCATTTGCATCCAACACACAACATCCTAAGAACTCTGCAACCTATCATTATATACAGAAAGCTAGTGTTAAGTGAACATAAAACCAGGATTCTTGTTTCCAAGTAGTGGGTGAAGTCAGGCACCCTTTCACCTTTAAAAAATGTCCTAATAAAACTTACTTTCTTTCATATGTAGCTGTTCATTGGGAGAACAGTAGTTGAATTATCAGCAAAGTTATTGATGGTTTTATTTCTATTAAGTGTCCACATGTGGGAATACTTACATAAGCAACCTTACTGATCCTCCATCCAACTCTACAAGGAAACTATCACTATTACCCTTATTTACAGAAGAGGAACTAGACTCAAAGAAATAGAGCAACTGAATCTGTCATTCTAATTACTATGCTGTATACGGATAAGTGTATATGTGTATATACTATAAGATTTTCTACAGATTGAAATAATAGAATTTCAAGTGTCGACTTCAGAAATTATAGATATGCATTTAACATCTGAATACTTAAAAGATAAGAAATAACTTTGTTATTGTAAAGGTAAAATAACAAGTTTCCATCAATAAATACTTTAAAATTTAAATACTTTAAAATTTAGTATAAAAAAACTACAGATATGCTGGTCAAGTATTATTCATAAAATTTCATTTTTCTCCTAGCAGAGGTAGATCTTAAATAGTCAAGATATATTGGAAAGCTGAAAATATTTAGGTAAAAAAAATTTATCCATAACATTGATTTCAAAAAAGCATTCATTTTATAAATTCTTAATCTCTGAAGAATTTGTTCATTATATATCTCCTAAGGACAAGCTGTGTAAGAGACTTATTAGCTACATTAAACCACAGAGGGGACATTAACTGTTGGAAACCATGTGTATTGGAGAAAAACACTTTCCTGCAAATTAGACAAGGTTAATTTTATTTTCTACTCAGTTACTCCCTAGATATGTGAAACTGGATAAATCCCTGAAACTTCTGGATTTCACTGAAATCTTGAAAAAGATGGCTTTTCCTGCAAACCCTTGCCAAAATAAAACAGCCTGACTCAACGTGAAAGAGCAAAATTCAGCAACAGCAGAATTTGGCTAAAAAGGAACATGTCTCCATAACTACATAATCCCATTCCAGGAGCAAGGTAACATCATTCCTATATTTACATCAGCAAGTTAATAGAGTCATCCTTTCAGCAGTGGAATATTTTATAACCATATCAAATATCCCTCATTCTTGGTAGTAAATGGTGAAATGAGTAAAATTAGTTATTATCAGTTAGTATTAATGCCAGCGATTTACACAGACAGCACTTAACAATACACCAGGCACTACTATAAGCAGTTCACATCTTTAACTCAATTTCTCACAACTACAGACTGTGCAAGCATTTTGTAGATAGGACTTAAAGAGACTAGGGAACCAGTGAGTAGCAGTCCAGACTAGGTGAGTAGCAGTCCACCTCCTGACCACCAACCCACCCTGCTTCTCTTCTTACACAGCACAGTCGTTCTCTAGGTGTCCAGGGTTGGTGCTCTGTGGATCTTTGCCTCTTCCACTTGGGCACCTGCAGATTGTGTGACTTGGTCATTTTCTAATCTCTTATAAATTCTGCCTACACTTTCTCAGACTAGACTTCCCCAAGCAACCCAAAGGAGGGGGCCCCAGGAAGCCTGACAAGCATTCTTCAGCCACAAAAGCCATGTGCCAGGTCACCAAGGTAGACTTCTGGTATGATATTCCTGACACAATGCCCTAAATTCAACTTTCACAAGATATATTAAAATTCACTTGCCTTAAATTTATGGAGAACTCTCAACCTTTGCCAAGGAACCAGTTAGAGAAGAAATATTTCCCCTGGAAAAGCATTTGGTGAACTCAGATAAATGGGGACTATGCTTTGTAAAAGTTTAATAGGGGAGACGGTGCAACACAGTTATCTGAAAATAGAGTTAAGCTTTCAGGACTGCTTAAACCATGAAAAACCTCAAATCCCTTCTACTTTATTCTTCCATTAGGAAGGTTAGAGTCATCAGGAATAAAAAGAGCATGGTGAACCCTCAAATGTGCTGTAAAAAGGAAAAAGTAAATTAACAGAGTTATAAAGGGGGAAATCTTATTTAAAGGTATCATATTCTCTGGCTTACTATTTTTTGTATTTTTTTTACCCATCTTTGATACCAAAAAAAAAAAAAAAACCTGGAAGAAAAGACCATTTTAAGGAGAACTAGTAGGCCTACAACATGTTTTCACTTCAAATTATGGGTCCATATTTATATTCTTCTTCAAAATAATGGCTTTCCAGTGCTACTACTATCTAGGCTAAAAGCAAGGGAAATAAAAATCCCATCCTGGTACTTTATTACATGTTCTTTTTATTAAATGCTATGCATATCAGAAGCATTGAAAATTACCAATGCTCAACATTCACCAAATTATATATATATAAAGATGATATATATATCATAAAGATATGATATATATAAAGATGATCTTAAATCTTAGCTTTCAATTTCTTCCCACAATTCCACAGAACTGATTTAAAAAAAATCTTCCCATCATCTGAATTTATAAACCAGTTCCTATCAGCCTTGTGTATCATTAAGCAGCCTCCTGTCCATTGCAACACATCAGTATTTACATGTATTTCCTACAGTATCTACTTGAGTAGTGCTTTTTATTTGGACCAATCACAAAAGGTTTCCGAGTATAAAGAGCATACATGGTTTTAGTACAGAGCTATATAAATTATTTGCAGTTTGATCTTGAGTCAATTAATTTCTCTCAAACTCCATTTTCCCATACTTAAACTGAGGGATAATACTTTTTCTGCAAGGTTGCTACATGAATGAGACATCGTTTATATAAATAGCGTACTGCCAGCCTAGGTAGATGGTTGATAAATATTTATAATCCTTTCATGGATATACCCAGGCACTAATGCTCCCTTCATCGTTCAAAATGACAGCCAATTCTCATTAAACTTATCTTTTAAATAAGCAGAATTTTATTCATGTAGTACCCTTTTCTACAGGTAATAATAAACTTAGCTTCCAATGCTTCACAATGGCAAAAGTAATGTGGAAAGATAAATGGAGATATATAATAGAGGAAATGGGGAGAGGGCAGTTTAAATGGAAGATAATACAGGAATTTATGGATAGTCATTTAAACAGTGTATTACAAGTCCCTCTCCCTAGAAAATCACTATGGGGGAAGATTTGTTTTGAATCTGCTCTCCTTCCATGTGGTTTCATGCAAAGATCTTGTTCAAAGGTAGCAGAAACCCTGGGGAAAGATACCCAAAGTCTACAAATACCAAAGAATTGTGAGTTGATGGTACTGAAGGAAAGGAAGGAGGGCCTATGTTTATTTTCTCTGGAAGTGTTTGCTTTTAGGGTAAGTCTACTACTTCCTTCTCAAGACTGGGAGTGTCCTAGTCCACTCTTACCCAGAGGGTGATAACTTTCCCTAAGTATGCAGCTGTCTAAAAACATATTTGCTCTGAATGTGTCACTGGATTATGAAGAGTCCTCTGAGAAATACTATACACATGGGTGTCTCCAAGCCCAGGCAGTGGAGATACCACTGATCCATGAGGCAGGGATGGACAAACACCAAATATGGTTCCAAGGTCCAGGTCTTAAAAGAATACACTAACTTTATCAGTCAGTTAGTCAACAGCATTTTGAGCCCTGACTACACACCTGGTTTCTGCTAGAAATTAAGGAAAAATGATCCAAGATTATGATAGAAATGGTCTTAATGGAGCTTGAGCTCTAATTCAGCATACTTATATACCTGTTTATCTTACTTTTACTGTAATGATTGTACATGGCACAACAGCACATCTTATCAAAACAAAGGCTTTCAAAATATACATTAGATCAGAAATGTATATCATATCCCATAGATTTCAGAAAAGATGAACATGCAGTCCATATTCATCTTACAGTCTTATCAATCTTATGAGCCTTATTCTCTTCCTAATTAATACTTAAAAAGTAATTACTATGTAGTGGGCACAAAACTAAGCCATTGCTTAAAAGAAATCTTAAGAGTGATGCACATGATATTTTTACTAATTTATAAATGAGAAATTTCAGCTTAGCAAAATCAAGGATATAAAACCAGGATCCTCTGACTCCGACTCAGTATTCTGATCACCACACTAAGCTAATCTACCCTGTACTTGCTTGTTTGCTTCTGAAAGAAGGTCTACAATTATTAATGCTATTATTGCAATAATGAATACAATGTTGACTCTTCAAATATGATTGACCAAATATTGTATATGTATACTCACATATACACAAGAAAAAACACATCAAAACAACCATTTTAACCTGTAAATACTCGGCTAATGCGGTGATCAAACACAGAACACCATGTGTCTGCCCTAGCATAACTCCTAATAGACATATGACTTTGGGCAATGACTCTAGTTTTCACCCAATAAAATAAAAAGGCTGAACTGACTTTGTCTTTAGGTTCCCTAAAAGTGTTACAGTTATCAAGGAAGATAGAGGGGAAAGTTCCATAATTCATTTATTTAGTGATCACGTATTAAGTGTCCATAATGCAAAATGTCTACTAAGTCCCAAATATTATGCTTTTTCTTTCATCCTAATTTAATCAAATTTCAAGGATACCTTCCAGCATCTTCCTCGGGGCTCTCACAAGTTAGAGATAAAGAACAAACTTGAGGATTCTTGCTCATCTGAGGTGTGTCTCAGTTTGTGACAGCTTCTTCTCCATCACAATTCTACAACTGAAGAAAATACCTTAACCGAGACTCTGCTTTCAGGTGAAGAGATGAAGTGGAGTGTGAGAGAAGAAATGGTTGTGTAGCAAATGTTTATGTTCCAAACAAAGAATTTTCTTTTGCACAGAGACTTCAAGAAAAATATTACACTATTTGCTAGATTTTATTTGAATCTCCTCAGGAAAACAGACTTTTACATTTAAAAAAAAAATCCAGAAGAGACCTCAACTTTTCTGGAGAGCACACTGTAACATGCCGTCACAACTTTTGTGCTGATAAAGGATAGTGAAGGTAGAAGACTACAAGAAAAATCCAAATGATAAGCCTGAAGATACTGATTTAATACTGGCTTATAAGCCAGTTATTGTTCAACCTGTCTCAGTCTCCTAATCTGCAGAATGAAGACTAGGATATATGACCTCTAGGCCTTTCTAATTCTAAAGGTTGACCAGCCCATCATCATCTAAGTTTTTACTGTCTCTTATGCCACCTCTTCCCTTTTTCATTGACTATTTTGAACCCAGCAAACAACTGATTTCAAGCATACCTACTATAGCTCTTCAAATACATACCTGAGGACTCCTAAGAAAGAGTGCCTACGTTAAGAGGCACTCTTATTCCCTCTCCTTGGTCTCAACTGAAGTTGTGTGGTCAGTAAGATTTTACTGTGGGGTAGTCACATGTCTACATTTTGTTCTTATAAGGAAGTGAATACATCCATCAAATAGTTGTTTGCTTTCTCAACTTCTTGGAACTAACAAAGACTTATAAATCCCAAGTGCATCAACTGGGAATTTCTAGAAGCAGGTTTTGGAATACAGAAGCTACAAGAGAATGGGATTAATATCCTTGATGTTCTAATAGTATCAAACCCACACACAGTAATTAATTAGTGAATTAATCACATCAGATCATTATGATCTGAGGAATCTGAGTAGTTACTCAGTAAGAATCAAAGCAAGCCAGATGAACAAGGACAAATTAAGGTTGTCCATTCCAGAGAGGTTAGTTGACTCTGTAGATTAGATCTTTGAATCATAGAAAGACATAACGCACAGAAGCTATGACACCAACCTGCCTTCAGTGATTTTCAAATTAGGGGTAATCCTGGGTTCTATCAAAAGAATTCCTCAAACCCTTCTGGGATAGTTCAGAATTAACCTTGACAGAGTACTCAAGGTAACAGCTCTTTGCTGTTCTGTGTTCTATCTCGTCAGGGATATTCATTTCTTATTTTAACTTTCTAGGTCATTAATGTAAAACACCTCTGGATGGAAATTCTATAAAATATGTCACTTTAAATACTGCGAGTCTCCAGGAATTTTCCCCTCTTATCAAACAAGCGTCTTTTTGGAAACAATAAGACAAAGAGTAAAAGTGATTTCAGCAAAGAAATAACCATAAAAGTAAAATGTTAAAAAATCTCCCTTATTCTTCATTTCAGAGCTTTTGATTAAATTTTCTTTATCATTACAAAATACAAATACTCATAAAAAAGAAGAAATTTGAGAACTATAATTAATCAGATGATGTTTTAGAGATGAGCAATTTCCCTTTAATTTCTTCAAGAACTTTGAAGGACCTTGAATTAAATGCTTTTTCTAAGAAACATATGTGGAGAAAAGTCACAGCCACCTAAAATTTCAATAACATCCATGAAACTGAAATACCTCTTAACTGATGTTTTATAAACCTGTCCTTGAAAATCAAGGGCATGCTCTCCATACTTATCATAGAAACTAACTGAATAAGTATTTTCATGGTTAAGGTCTCACAGCTGTCACATTATTTGGTTCTAAATACATGAAAATTCCTATTGCCAAAAAAAAGTTGGACAATCTGTGGTTGGAATCTTGCAGATAATTAACATTTCTATATTGCTTTAGTTAGTATGTTCCCTCAATGCAAATATGAACACTGAATACATGTAAAAGAATAAACTAGAATACTATCTTGAACTATACACAAAAACCAAGTCAAAATTGAAGCAAACCTTGGATATAAAACTGGAAACCATAAGATACATTGAAGAAAACAAAGGCAAAAGATTCCATGACATAAACCTCAGAAATTTCTTTGTGGATTCATCCCCAGCAACAAGAAAAATATAGGAGAATAGAAACAACTGGGAGAAAGACATAACCAAAATGAAGCCAAAGTCTACTAAATGGGAAAAAAGTTTTGCATACTATATATCTAAGAGGAGGCTGATATAAAAAAAAATCTACAGAGAATTCCCACAAATTGGCAAAAACACAACAACCCAACAAAAAAAAATGAACAGAAGAGATAAGCAGGTATTTCTCCAAATAAAATATGCTGATGGATAAAAGGGACTTTTATCAGGGAAATAAATACAAATCAAAATCATGAGATAGCATCTCACATCAGTGAGAATGGCCCTAGTAAAATAATAGTAGTAATAATAATAATTATAATGAAACAACTGCTGTTGAGGGTGTAGAGAAAAAAGAACCCTCTAATATTGTTGGTAGAATGGAGACTCATCTAGCCCCTATGGAAAGTAGCATGGAAATTCCTCAAAAGACTGAAAATAGATCTGCCACATGATCCAGCAATTCTGCTCCTAGGTATACACCCCCCCCCCAAAAAAAAAAAAAACAATTTAAAAGAAAATTTAACTCCTGTGTTAATTGCAGAATGGTTTATAATAGTCAAGATATAAAAATAACCTAAATGCCCAAAAACAAATAAAGAAGACGTGGTATATATAAATAGTGGAGTACTACTTGGTGATCAAAAATGACCAACTCTAAGAAAAAAACTTTAAAGACTAAATGAAAAGTATAAACCATGCCATTTGCAGGTATATGGACAGAGCTAGAAAGGATTGTGTTAGTGAGATAAGCAAGAAGGGAGAGATAAACACCAGATGCTTTTACTTATATGTGGAATATAGAAAACCTAACAATGGATCAGACAAAGATAAATTTTAAAACAATTCTTGAAATTATACCATAGATCTGAGACATCCAGGTGGGGAGAGGGAAGGATATAAACAGAGCAAGGGAGAACATAATAGACGATGGTAAAGGTCTATGGATATTTTGGTGGTGGTATAGCTACAGGGATCACACCTGAAGGGAGAAATCCTATATTGTCAAAAAGTTAACAAGGATGTAAAATGGTGGTCTATTTCATTAAAAAAGAAAAAATAAATTGAAAAAGAAAGTAGAACGGTGATTTCCAGGGTCCAGGAGTGAGGGGGGGGCGGGAGGGGAAGAGGGAATTATTATTTAATAGATAAAGCTTTTCAGTTTTACAAGAAAAGTCATGGAGTTGGATAGTAATGATGATCACATATCACTGTGACTCTGATGTGACTCTGATACAGGTAGAAAAGATTAAGATGATACGTTTATGTCCTCTATTAACCAAAATTTTTAAAATTTGGAATAAAAATGCCAGGTTCCTATTTCTTTATATTGTCACAAGAGAAACTAAGTGGCTGCTCTTTAGCATACACAATTACATTTCAGAATTACCACCTTCTGTGTGACTTTGGGCAAATTACTTTCCCTTTTTGTATTTTAGTTTCCTCATTGGTAAAATGACCACCTGAAAGTATAGTAGATGAATTCCTATATACAAAGCATCTGGCTGGCCTAATAGAGTAAACACTGTGTGTCAGGTATTATTACTACTATCCCACCACTAAATCCATTCTCAGCAAGCTGAGTAAAATTATATCCCAATAAGGAGAAAACATTAGCGTTTTGTTGTCTGAAATGAATGAAATTCCCAGGTTCAACACTGTCTAAAAACACCTGAATCTAAAACCATTCCAATTAAGGTCTGGAACCAGGCAAGGATGTCTACTCTCTGCACTACTTTTTAACATTGTACTGGAAGTTCTAGCCAGGGCAATAAGGCAAGAGAAAGACATAAAAGGAATACAAATAGGAAAAGAGGAACTGAAACTATCATTATATGCAGATGATATGATTCTTTATGTAGAGAACCCAAAAAAATCTACAGAAAAACTTCTTGAAACCATAAAACAGTTCAGTAAGGTAGCCAGTTACAAAACCAACACACAGAAGTCAGTAGTCTTTCTATACACAAAAAGCCAAGAAGAAGAAGAAATTAAAAAAGTCATCCCATTCACCATCACACCCAAAATGATTAAATATCTGGGAATAAACTTAACAAAACACATGAAAGAACTATACAAAGAAAACTTTAAAACACTGCTAAGAGATAGAGGAAGACATAAGGAAATGGAAAGACATCCCCTGCTCATGGATTGGAAGAATTAACATCATCAAAATGACCATCCTTCCCAAAGCAATCTACAGATTCAATGCAATCCCTATAAAAATTACAAGGACATTCTTTAAAGATATAGAAAAACAATTACAGAAGTTCATATGGAATAACAGAAGACCTCGAATATAAAAAAGCCTCCTAGCCAAAAAAAAGAGACAATGGAGGCCTAACTATTCCAGACTTGAAGTTATACTACAAAGCCATAATAATTAAAACAGCATAGTACTGGTACAACAACAGACAAGCAGACCAATGGAACAGAATTGAGTGCCCGGAAATAAAACCATACATGTATAGTCAACTAATATTCAACAAAGGAGAGAAAAATTTACATTGGAACAAAGATAGTCTCTTCAATAAATGGTGCTGGGAAAATTGGACTAAAACCTGCAAAAAAATGGACCAAGAAAACATCCTCACACCATGCACAAAAACCATCTCAAAATGGATAAAAGACTTAAATGTCAGACCCGAAACCATAACATACATAGAAGAAAACCTGAGCAAAACCTTCCATGAATTACAATTCAGAAATCCCTTTCTAGAAACATCTACAGATGGCAAAAAAATGAAGGAAAACATAAACAGATGGGAGTACATCAAACTAAAAAGCTTTTGTACAGCAAAAGAGACAACAGAAAAACTAAAAGAAGCCCATCAGAATGGGAAAAAAATTTTGCCCTCCACAAGAGTGATAAGGGTTTAATAATGAAGATCCATAAGGAACTTACACAATTAAACAAAAACAAAACAAGAAACCCAATCAAAAAATGGGGAGAACTAAAAAGACACTTCTCCAAAGAGGAAATAGAAATGGCCAACAGACACATGAAAAATTGTTCAATGACACTAGCAATAAGGGAAATGCAAATCAAAACTACAATGAGATACCACCTTACACCAGTGAGAATGGCCCACATTAAAAAAACAGGCAACAACAAGTGCTGATGTGGATGTGGAAAGAAAGGAACACTCTTACATTGGTGGTGGGAATGTAACTGGTCCAGCCACTATGGAAAGCGGTGTGGAGGACCCTCAAACTAATGAAAATGGAACTACCCTTTGACCCAGCAATCGCTCTTCTGGGAATCTACCCAAAGGAGACCTCAGTATGGGTACAAAGGGACACCTGTGCCCTCCTGTTTATTGCAGCACTAGCTATAATTGCAAGGACATGGAAACAACCCAAATGTCCCAAAATAGATGAATGGATGAAAAAGATGTGGTATATATACACAATGGAATATTACTCATCAATTAAAAATGACAAGTTAGATGAATTTATGATAACATGGACACACCTAGAAGAAATCATATTAGCAGAAACAAGTCAAAAAGATAAAGACAGACACCAAATGGTTTCACTATTATATGGGACTTGGGAAAGATAAACAAAAAGCTATGAAGAAAAGTCAAAAACAACAACAACAACAAAAAGCTAACAACCAAATTGAAGTACACAACTCCAGGCGTGGGGGGTGGGACAGAGGGGGAGTGATCAGGAAGGGTGGGTGGGTGAATCCCAGGAATTACAAAGATGTGAAATTTATATTTAAATAAATTATCTGATGTTAAAAAAAAAAAAACACCTGAATCTTCACTTCTTTATCCAAAGTGCACCAAACATAAAAAACTAGAGCCCCGAGCCCAGATCACTTTGTTTTCTGGTTAGCAAAATAGGAAAGATATTTACAGGAGTCACATTCATTCAACAAATGTTAATTGTGTTGGGCACTGTATCAGGTGCTGAATTTATTTTCCCACAGTCAGCACTTTCCACTGCACTCTCTTAAGTCCAAAGCCTTGATTCCTTCCTGAAGTGTGCTGATCATCTAAAAGAAATGTTACATAAAAACATTCCCCAGGATGAACCCAACAGATCTATTCCCTTCCCAGGTGAACCTATAGTTTATTTTTAAAAAAACATTCTTCATTCATTTTCAAATTTATTACATCTGCCCAAAATCTGAGAAGGAAAAACTCAGGCATACTTGTTTTGAAACTGACAAAATGACAGAGCAGACCATCCCCACCCTCCCCACCTGCCGGCACGCTACTAAGTGAAATCAACTTAGATAGGAAGACTGCCATCACAGGCATCAGAAGTGAAAGTCTCAAAATTTATCTTTTTTTTTTGAGGCCCGGGTAAGATTTTGTCACTTTTAAAAGAACTGATATTATTTTATAAAGTTCAGAGCAGTGACCTGGGAGTCATACCTGAGTTTGACTTCCAGTGCTACCATTATGGGCAAATATTTAAATTCTTTAAGTCACATTTTCCTTACCTTATTATGACTTAAAATTCCTACCTTTGAGTATCATTGTGAAGGTTGAAGGAAATGAATTATGTGAAACACCTCACTGATGTCTGACACACAGAAAATCAACATAATGGATACTCTGCCTGCACTCATATTCAGACAAGAAAAATATCCCAAGGAACTTGATTCCTGATTGATAAAGATAGTGAGCGTGGATCCAAGGCAGATATTGATCCTAGTTTTTCTATACTCTAGTTCTGATCATTGATGCTTTAAAGACTCACAGTGCTATGCTAAATCCAACCAAACCTTCTCCAATAGTTCTTTTTCACTCAGTTTTTTTAACAGGCAATTGGGAATGTTCAGCTTTGTCATGTAGAGAACTATGTCCATTCATATACCCACAGACAGTCTCAAAAACTGGGCTCCTCTCCTATATAGGGACCAATAGTTTCTAGAGTCATTCATCTCTCTGAGACTTTAGTTTTAATAAAGAGAACTGATTCTACATTGTGAGCATTTCACAGTGCATTGAGGGGATTCCCAACACTAGCCCCAGGTTTGGATGGTTCACCAGGAGGACTCACAGGACAGCAAATATTCATAATTCATAACTGTGGATTATACAGAAAACTGAAACAAAGCAGTATCAACAAAGAAAAAAGATTGCATGAGATGAAGTTTAGAAATAACAGTGAGTTCCTAAGAACTTTCCCCCAGAGGAATCACATAGGACATGCAACAGTTGAGACACCATGTGTACAATGTCACCAATTAGGGAGGAGCCTTAAAAGAGAAAGGGTACAAAGTTTTTACTGGGAACTGGTCAGGTAGATATCTCCTGTCTGGCAAGTGCCCAAGTTTCAGACTTCCAGAAGGCAAGCCAGCACAGAGCACAAACTGAGTTATTTGTACAAATAGTTAAGGTACAGTGACCTAGTCATATTATTTAAAGTGCTGGAAACTCTTTTGAAATTCAAGTTTGGATACTACGTTGGTTAAGGAGCTAACTTGTAGCAGGCCCTTCTAAGGATAAGCAGTTTCAGGCCTGCACTGACATTTCTTTTCTGCAGACAAGGGAACAAAAACTGATGTCTATTTATAGCTGTCCATTGATCACTCACTTCTAAAACCCAATCAATGTATTGAAATTCTTTTTAAAAAGATAGCAAGCAAACTCAGTGTTTCAAAATAAAGTCATTCATTCAGCACATTTGTACTGTCTCAGTCTGGTGAGCTCTAGACATTAAGGAAATAAGTTTTTTTTCAGACAAACAAGGAAAAGAAGATAAGTATAAAAACAGAGATAACACAAGGTGGTAAGCAAGGAGGGCCATAAAAATGCAATAAGCCAAACACTGAACCAGTCATAGGAGGGAGTTCCAACTGTGCTGTGATAAACAAGGAAGAGCTGGGTAAGAATTATCACAGTTACAGTTAAGGACAGGTAGGGTTTGTAAGGGGCAGGGGCAGGAAGAACTCAACAAAGAGAATAAAAGTATCATTCTAGGCTACTACAGGGAAAGGAGCATATGGTTTGATTGGAAGAGAGAACTTAAAGAATGTAACTGAAGATAAGAATTAGTAACAGAGGCCAGAATCAGATCATCAAGAGTCTCAAATATAAGATTAACGAAGTTGTTCTTTATATAGCTGGTGATGAGGAATTCATGTAGGATATTGTGTTTTCCTTTCTCAATCAGGCTACTTTCATACTTTAGCATGAAGCAAAAGGGTGACAACAAGCAAACAACACCAAAACATTCTCAGTAGACCTCACAAAAGCAAAAGATGCCCACAAGAAGAAGGAGGAAAATATAAGTGCCATTTGGGTAAATGGGGAGGAAATAGTAATGCTGCTCCTGGGGAGAAGAATCAAAAAAGGCTCAGAATTCTTAAACTGAGTTAACTGAGTTAACTAGTACACTGAACCAGGGGTGCCTGGAAGGGCAGCCAGATTAAAGGTATAAACTAACAGCATGGCAGAAAACTCAGGCCATGTCTGGAATCCCAATGGCAATGAGACAGTCAGCTTGCTTGGGAAAGAACAAGTTACTGGAACCAGAACTATGGAACTTGCTTGCTTAGAGGCTGAGCTTTAGTAGTTGAAATGGCTAAACTCTGAGAGAGGAAGGATGCAATGAGAAAACACAGGAATAAAGCAGATGACACAGTAGTTGTCAACTGAAAAGAGAGAGGTTGGAAAAATAGAACAGTAATGTATTACAAAGTTGGGGGAAGAATTTCAGAAAGGGAGTAGCCAGTTGTTAGAAGGAGTAAAAACAGGCCAGGGTAGAGACAAGGGAATAAATTTAGTAACTGGCACATCACCTGCTGCCAATCAAAGACAGGGATGGCATGTGTGAGCTCATGTCACTGAGGAAGAAGTGGAGATGAATCTCTGAAGGTTGAAGGTAGAGAATGTGATATTAAAATGGTATCCATCCTTTAAAAGAGATGGCTGGATGGGACAGTGTCTGAACAACAGAGAAACTAACAGGTACAAAGAGCAGATGCCTGCCCCTTTTCCATCAATGGACAGAGGGACAAGTTCAGGGACAATTTAGGATGCATTTCACAATCCATAAGGACAGTGATGCTTATGTAAAGCTGCTAGCTTCCCCCCACCAGCCCAGTGGATTCTGACAATGGAAAGGGCCCTACCAACACTACAGATTTGAAAATGGTGAAGCCCCCATTCCCAGTAACACACAAATAAACACAAAAATTTCACTTTCTCAGTGTAGTGTTAACTACTTTATTCTCTGTGTTTTCTCATTGCATACTTGCTCATTTGGACGGCTCATTTCGCTTTATAACCAGTCATTTCAGATCACTGCTACTCTTCTCTTGAGTGAAGAGATCCATTCTACTGCCAGAGTTTACCTACTCGGTATTCAGCAACAGGCCTATTTTTCCCCTGATACATAGAACATGTGTAATGGGCATTTTGGAAAAATCAATTACTACATATGGAAAGTACACAGCTATACATTTCTTCTGCCTCAAATTATCTCAGCTCCTAGGCTTGGCATAGAGGTGGCACCACACACACATACATATATCACACACACACACACACACACACACACTCACACTCACACACATACACACACGCTATTTTGCCAGATATCACATTCTGACTGACTACCATTTATTAGCTTTTTGTTTTGTTTTTTGTTTTTTTAATGTTTTTTCTTTTTTTTTCTTTTTTTTATTTATATATAAATTTCACAACATTGTAATCCCCAGGGCTTACCCCATTTATTAGCTTTATGATTTAAGTTACTTAATCTCTGTATGTGTTTTCTCATGTGTAAAATGGTAAGTAGTGGTAAGGATTAAACGAGCTAATTGATGTAAAATCTTAACTCAAGTTTGGCACTTAGGGATTATTATCTCATTTGAGCCAATATCATGAGATAAGGTCAGGAAATTATCTTCATCTCACTAATAAGGAAACTGAGGCTCAGAGAACAAATACTTGCCCAGTTTTTACACAGTGCAAGACATAAGGCAGGATGTGGAAAAAGTCTAGTCTCCTTAATGAGATATATAAAGCTATCCAAGATCAGCCACTCCTGATCTTCTGCCTCTCTGACCTCAAGTCCTGCTAGCTTTACCTGATTCCCATTCATCCCTCAAATTCTCCCATCAAGTGTCACCTCTTACAGGAAGCCCTAGGGTCCTGAGAACTCTTCTCTCTCACCACTTTACCTCCTTTCTCTGCTCACATCTGACTACATGGTAATTATAGACATTGTCTTCCCCATGGACTCTGAACCTTAAACAATTTCTGGCATATTGTAAACAGTATAAACACTTAGTATCTGTTGGATAATTCTTGTCTTAAGATCTAATATTCTTTCCACAAGAAGTTGCTGCCCTTTTTATCAACAACAGTTGACTGTTTAATAATAATTTTAATAGAATAGCAACAAATTTTACCTATGATCAAATACTCATACTGTTCCTATATATTGAACTACATTTAAACATTTTCATCATTGTACCTTTAGTAGTGATGCGCACAAACACAACCTTCAATAATCTGAACACTCCCACCCACAGTATATCCATCTTGGCACTTCTGGTCTCAAGGGAAAGAGATCAAACCCAAATCTATGAAAGGATTCATCTCAGTGAATAAGAGGAGGCCAGGTTCAGAGGTCTAACATTCCAAGAGTCAGGTAAAAGGCCTCCAGGGGCTTATAGCATACCTCTTGCCCCTGTGCCCCAAGTATCAACTAAGACTTGCCTTCAGCTTCTGCCTGATCTAGAGAGCTAGCCTGGGGAAAGGTTACCTGAGAAAGAAAAAATAAACATATCCACCCCATTCTCACTTCCTCAACACATTGAACAAACACAGACACTGGTCACATCTGTCCCCAGCATAATGTGACAAGTGGAGGCATCTCTACACCACATCCAGACTCCTGGCCACCAAGCAATTCATTTGAGAAAGCAGTTGATGATCTCTTCAACTAGGTACCTCTGGTAACCAAGACTAATCTCCCCAGGGGTTGTCCCTGAGGAATTTTGAGTGTATGTCAGATTTTCCCTCAGGTCTAGAAAAAGCAGACAATGCTCAGGAAAACATAAACACAAACCTAGAAACACAAAACATACTTGTGACTGATCCTGAATGCTTTGGGAAAAGGGCCTCAGTTTCTTGCAATTTGCCCAGAGAAAATAGTTTTGTAGGCCAAGCCTCCCCGCCCAGGAAACTCAGTATGTTAACCACAGCAGTGTATGCTAAACTCACGGTAAATTCTACAAAGCACTATCCAATTTCAACATGTACTGGGTGTCAACTGTTTTCAGAAAATTAAACTCAATTCTGGAGATATGAAAAAGAACCCTAAATATTCTTCCTGGGCCCAAATTTCAATTACCTAAATTACCTAAAGCACAGTTGGGTCCTTTATTGAAAATTTGTAAATATGCAGGACTCCAAATAAAGCATAGCTATCTCTTTGCAATAACTTAACTCCAGTATGCCTTATACATAAATTAGGATGTGGAGTCATATTTTTCAAATTTCCAGCAGAAATCTTAATCACCAGCACCATCCTATAGGTACTGCATAAATACTGCCATAAGTACTGCACAAAAAAACAACAACTTTATGTTGTCAAATCTGTTCCCATAAGTCTGAACAATTGTGCCTTCAATCAATATGAAATCCAGCTTTCATATTTTAGACAGTGCTACTGTCCTAGAGAAAATATGTAGCTATTTCTTTCATAATACTGAGACAGTTCCATTATGATAAGAGCAAGTTTTTAGGCGGATTTCATCTGTGGGTTACAATCTACCACATGAACACCACCTCCAGTCATGGCTTCTCTGCTCTATGTACCCATGAAATGGTCTCGCTCTGTTCACTCAGTCAACAAATCCTGCCTGCCTCTATGCTGTTGAACATGAACATCCCTCAACTGTAGTTCCTTCTCCTCCTAGACAGCTCCTGTGGCCATAATTCTACCTTCTCACTTTTGTGGCCATGGTTCTATCTTCTCGGTTTCCTGCTAACACATAATGCTGTGAGTCTCTGAATCTCACAATAAGCTATATACATTTCCCCCCCCCCCCAGAACATTTACCATATTATATTGGAAGTATTACTTTATTGTCCTTATTAAAGGAATTTTTGTTTTTCTTTATTCCCAGAATCTGGTTGTCAACTTGATGATTAGATGAAAATCTGTTAAATGAATGGGATGTATACATCAACCACATTTTTTTGAAGGTGTAGACTAAAAATTAAGTTACTTGACAAGGTGCAACTGGATAATGGCAAAACTTATAGTATAGAAGCTCTCATAGAGCCACAGAGAAACGGAGGAAGGGAAAGAGAGAGGAGATGAAAAGGGAGAGGGAAGGAAGGAACTGACTCATTGAACTGCTACTCTGTGAAAGACATGTTAGGCACTTTAATATTTCATCACTTACTTATTCCTTAGAACCACTGTGAGAGGAAGGTATAGAGAATACATTTTTTCCCAGAGAGGAAAGTGAGACTCAGATAGGTTTACTTGTTTAATTAATGAACTAGCAAGTACATCCAAGTTTTAAACTCTGATGCCAAAACAAAGGTTACTGACTCTCTAAAGGAAATACAGGTTTTCAGACTCACACTTGCCCATGCACACAAGTCAGGAATACCTTTTAGAGCCCTATCACCACCACCTTGTGAGTCACTCTGCTTCACAAAATTTTGGCTTCTGACTTTCCACCAGTGGCTGCATCTCACAACCATCTGTTATAAGCATCAGACAGCAAAGTATCCCAAGGGTGCTAGCAAGAACACAGTGATGACATTTGCGGAAAAGCAGTCTGATGCTATTTCAAAAGGACTCAAACTAAAACACATGCAGTGAGCGGTAGACAGAATGGAGTATATACAGATGTTGATTAGTAAAGATGTACACAGCTAAAACTATACAATGGTATGACCAATGCCATTTGTTTTTTCACAAAAAGTACCATATTTTTGTGATCTGAGTAGGGCAAGGTATAAAGTATCCCTCAATTTTAATAAATCTCCACCATATACAATAGGAAGATCAATTTGTCAGGTTCTTCAATATATTCCCTCTCACTTATCACAACTTCTATCAAGTTGTGACAGAAAGTTCGAAACCAAATATGCTTAGAGTCTTCCAGAAATAAAGCCCGAAGAAATGAGGACTTGTCAGTTTTCTAGAGTTCATTTCAATTGGGCAAAAACTCTTAATGACCTATGGGTCAAGTGTCAGCATGTTTCCACCTCAGTCAGTTGGGAGACTCTCAGAAATTCTTGAGGAGCACTGGAAACTCAAAACCACATAAAATGGGAACATTTTCTGACAACCGACTCATGTGGATGGGGTGATTCTATAATAAAATTCTACTTGAGCAGATATTAATGGAAAATAACTTAGAATCACAGATTGTTACAAATAGGAGGAACTTCATCTGGTTCAATTCCCTCACTTTATAAAGAAACTAAGGGAAGAAGGCAGGACATGGTGGCGCATGCCTATAAACAACAACCTAGGAAGCCATGGTGCGGAACAGGGATCGCGGTTAAAGTCCTGCTCGGGGCAACATAGTGAGACCTAGTTCCAAAAAAAATAGCTGGGCGTAGTGGTGCATGTCTGTAATCCCATGGGAAGCTGAGGCTGGGGATTGTTTGAGTCCGTGGTACCCCTGCAATGTGAGCCTGCAGTGCCACAGGCAAAAATAGCGACACCTAGTCTTAAAAACAAACAAAAAAACCAAAGAAACCAAGGGATGGGGTTGTGACTAAACCCAGATTGTAGAGGTTGTATCTGAGACAGGGGTAGAAGCCAAGCTACTGGCCTCCCAATGCAGGGTCTCCCTTTCCCAGAGCTGCTGGGAGCCTGGTGCCTGCTAGAAGCAAATCTGGGGGCATTGGATGCTGGTGCTAGTCACATCCTCCTGGGTTGACTGCCTTTCAATTGCTCTCCTAGCTTCCTCCTTGCATGCCTTGCTTAAGGCAACGAGAGACTTCCCCTGACACTCTGGAAGGGCTGGT
This sequence comes from Uropsilus gracilis, assembly GCA_004024945.1. Classification (NCBI taxonomy): domain Eukaryota; kingdom Metazoa; phylum Chordata; class Mammalia; order Eulipotyphla; family Talpidae; genus Uropsilus; species Uropsilus gracilis. The sequence goes on along the minus strand of PVHY01001034.1, from coordinate 38,717 downwards.
GCCAAGAAAGAGCTTCCTAGAATGGCAAACCCTCTTTTATTCTGTGAAATAGGACTATTTTTGTCCTTTTCTATAGTTCAAGATTGTGATAAAGGTCAATGAGAGGTTAGCCTTTAAGGAATCCCATATTTTTTAAAGAAAACAGAATAGGGATCCAATAGAGCATTTGCATTATAATTAAGTCCCACAGGCTGTAAGCCTAAGAGTTAGATTCCAGTATTTAATAAAGAATATTTCTGATAGACAAAAATATGTGTGAAATACATATATTGCATGCAAGTCAGGTAACAAATAATAATACATCTTGGTTTTCAGAACTCGACTCTAGCAGAGAGAATTAGAATAGGTGTCCAATTTAATGGAAGGGAAAATAGATCTAGAGATACTACCTGTTTTGCTTAGTCACTCAGTTAATAAAATAAAATGCTGGAATGAAGGCCTTATCAACATCTCCATTCTCCACTCTGTGCAACTGAGTTTTGGAATTTTCTGCCCTTCATTTTATACATCAACATTTAGAAATCACCTATTTGTTGCATTTGAAATATTTAAACACTTAAGTTGGTTAACAAGGAGCACACATGGACCCTGTGAATTCAGTAGGGACCCAAGACAGGGTCTTTTCTCTGCTTGAAATTAAATGACACAAGAATTAGAGGGTGACCTTTGGGGTTCACAAACTGGATTAACTGCATGATGTTTTCAATTATTCATAATGTATTCTCCACATTCTTTCAAAAATAATCTGTGATGGCTGTAAGCACTCATAATTATCAAAAGGTAAGCATTAACTTGTTCATTTTTTTTAAAAATTATTCATGCAGCCAAAAAGTCTATATTCTAAGTAAGGACATCATTAGCTATTCCTGAGTATCGATGATTTTATTATTAATGCTAATCTCTTTTTTTTTTTTCTGCAATGAATAGGTATAGCTTTGGTAGTAAGAGAACAACAATAATGATCTCACTCATATGAGGAATCTAAGAAAGATGAATCCACAGAAGCAGAGAGTAGAATTTCGGTTTCCAGGAGCTGGGGATAGGGCAGAAGGTGGGTATATGAGAAAGATGTTGGTCAAAAGGTACAAACTTCTAATAATAAGAAGAATAAGTCCTGAGAATCTAATATACAGCAAGGTCACTGTGGTTAACAATATAACATTTTAAGCTTGGAAGTTGCTAAGAGTGTACTCACTACCATAAAAATAAAGCAAAACCACAGTAGTTAAGTGAGTATAGATGTGCGAGATTACCATATGGATACAAACACATTTATATGTACATATCTAGTGACTGTATGCCTTAAAACTTATATACTACATATGTGAATCATACCTCAACAAAGCTGGAGCTGGGGATGGAAACAATTAGTAAAACTTGGTGTTTTGTTTTTTGTTTTTTCATTTCTAAAGCATATTCTTCTTTCTTAAAAAAGAAAAAACAAAACAGAAAAAGGAATTATCTTCACAGGGGGTTGGGAGGCTTTATTACTGTTAGTTAAGTAAAGGCAAAATGCAAACAGTCCTTTAAGTCCCAGACTAGAACCTTTGCCCTGCTCCATGTGAATACTCCCAGCCTCCAAGAATATAAAAGCATTAGCCTAGGACACCATTTTCTTTTGTAAATATTTGGGGAAAAAAACTTATATGTATTTAAACTAAATTCAACCTATGAAAATAAATGAAAAATACATAATTCCTTAAAGTAACTTTCAAGCTTGCAGGGGCCAATCTTAACTATTCCCCAACCCTCTGAGGCACTTCTTGGTCTTCTTTGCTACTGGGAACTTTTCTCTGAAGAATTTTGGGAAGCCCTAAGGCAAATAACACAAGCTTAACCATCCCTCCTTCTCACCAAAAACCAGAACTCCTTCTATGCAGCAGTCTCATTAACACTAAGTCATTCCTTGAGCAGGAGGGAAAGGATGGGGGGGATGGAGAGGAGGGGGGGGTAAACCCTAGGGATTACAATGTTGTGAAATTTATATATATATATATATATATATATATATAGTTTAAATACATATAAGTTTTAAACATATTAGTTTAAATACATATAAGTTTATATATATATATATATAAACAAAACACTAAGTCATTCCTGTTAATTTTTAAGTCAATTTTCTTTATCCACTATATTTTTGAAAATTTATTTTAAAAAAAAGGGGGGGCGTGGCAGCAAACATATGGATAGGAAATACAGAAGCCCACAGAGGCACAGTTCTCCCTAGAGCTCTTGCTTGAGGGAGCAAACTACCTGGTTTGCCATCCCAGGTTTGAGGATGGTGGGGCCTGGGTTGCCCTGGGCTGTTCACATTTCTGAAGGATAGCAGCCCATTCTACACAACATGCTAATTCATTCATTTCACAAATGTTTACTGAATGAAGCCTGAGAAAGGCCTCTAAGGGGACAGTAGCATCATTCACCAGCCAACGGTCAGGTCTAAAGGATTGGACATGGACAATCAATCATTCATTAGTCCTCAAACCACCTTTAGGATAGAGCAAATAGGGCCTCTGCTCCACCTACTCACTAGCAGATGGGTGGGGTCAGCAGGCATGGGATAGGAATGTTGTTTAAGAAAGGTGAAGGCAGTCACTGATGCCCACCAAATGACCAAAACTCCTGCACCATGGATGCCATACCACTTCTAAAAGACTGAGAATTCAATAATGGTGGTCATATATTTTGTTCTTATTTCAGTTTGCCCCTGCTTGAGAAACACCAAAATCAGACTGGTTGAATTTGAGTCCTACTTATGCCACTTACTAGCTATGTGATGAAAGAAAGCATCTTGCTGAGTCTCAGCTTCTCATTTGTAAAATGGAGTAATTGATAGTTTACCAACCTTTCCAGGGCTGAGACCTCAGCACACACCACATGCAAAGAAGAGTGTCTGTTTCATAAGTGCTCAGTAAAAAACAGTTAATAGTGCCACCGAAAGTGGAACTCCTCCCTACCTCTCTGAATGGCTCTTCAAGTCTGAATTCACTGAGATACCATCCAACAATGAAGTGGAGCAGATGAATCACAGGCATCAAAAGGAGAGGGGAGAAAACCGCTGGACACTTTCCACAGAAGGTCATCAAAGTCCTCAGCTCCTCTCGACCAACCTCCTCGTGTGGCTGCTCCATCCAGCTGACAGATGGGCCCATCACTTCCTAGTCAGGAAACTGGACAGTTTAAACTATCCAACCTTGTCCTGTTATGCTGCCTGTCTCTCCAAATCTCACTGCACTTCCTCTGTACAATCCCACCAGGCTCCATGTTTCGGAGGATGACTTTGATTCATAGTATGTTTTATGTAGGCTTGTACCTCAGTGAAGGTCCCAAACTCTAAAGGTTGCTGGTCACAAATCAGCAATATGAAAATAAAGACTTTTCATAAAGACAGGAAGTAGAGGTCTTCACAAGAAGATTTATAAAGAGAGGAGGGAGGAAAGGGAAAGAGGGTGGAGGGTGTGTGCAAAGAGATGCACTTCCTATAGGTTGGTGGAGCCATTAGCTGCTGAAGCAGTTGGTTCACTTTGAAACTCAGATTTCACAGCGATTTAGAACTCACCACCGGAGGAGATCCAGTTAGGAAAAGAATTCCAAAACAAGCCTTATTTTCCAGGTACAAATCATCAGTCCCTGGGAACACTCCCTTCCCAACACTCCAACCCGTAAACTAATCCTAATGTTCTACCTTAAATCACTTGAACAATCCAGGGGCAATTACTCTGCAGCCGGGTCCTGACAGCACCCAGCTCCAGGCCCAGCCAGTCCTCAAAAGTCTCAAGAAACGCGACTGCCCAGCAGAGCCCCGCCTACTTGGGCACCCCAACTTTCAGGAGGCTCAGACCCCGGGCCCTGCAGCTGACTCTTGAGTAGAGGGGGGAACTGAAGAGAACTTGCTGGGAAACAAACCGCAATTCACGTTTTAGAACCCAGAGGATTAAGAGCATCATTCTACAATAACTCCCTCGCTGAACAGAGGAGACAGCAGATCGGAGAGGCAAAGAAAGTTGACCCAAGTAACACAGTGAATGGGCAAAGCGGTCAAAACTAGAACCCGGGCGTGCTGCGATGAGTTTCAGGCAAGCAGGCAGGAAGAGCCTCACGGAGTTCCTTGCCCTGTGGTCCGAAGACCCAGGCCCCGTGCAGTCAATCCCGGAACCCCGGGCACCGAGCGCGCCGTACCTTCAGACCCAGCGCTTCGTGCCCCCTCTCCCCGAGCTGCGCGCAGGCACCTCTGCAGCGCCCGCCCACTCCGCGGGCTCCGCCGTCCAGGTGTTGCCTAGCGGCTGTCCGGGCGGGAGGCGCTGGCCGACTCCCCCAAGCGGCCGAGGCGGGCACGCGGGGACCACGCCCAAGACGCGCGGCCAATAGCACGGCGCCCGCTGGCCTCCGGGCCCACCCCTCCGCCCACCCCCGCCCCTCCCCCCCGTCTCCGCCCGGGCCCCTGCACCTCCGCTCAGGCTCTGAGCTGTGGGCGCCAACCCTTCGCGGCCACTGTTCTCCCACAACTCACCACAGCGTTTCTTCTTTTGTTGGCCTTCCCCTTCCCTCTTGGTCTCCCCAAGTGTACCTTGCCCAAAACTACTGTTTTTTTTTTGTTTGTTTGTTTTTGATTATGCAGATAAATAACGCAGGAGTTGTTTTTTGAACATTGTGCTTAGGTCACAATATACGTATGAGTTCGGGGAGTACAACTTCACACCTTCACTGCATTTATACCTCACAGCACCCACCACCAAAGTTGTATGCTGTTTACAGTCAAACTGACCTCCTTCTACCCATTCTTCTCTTTTTTTAAAAAAAGCATCAAATTTATTTAAATATAAAATTCACATCTTTGTAATTCCCGGGATTCACCCCCACCCCACCTTCCCTGATCATTTCCCCTCTGTCCCGCCCCCCACACCTGGAGTTGTGTACTTCAATTTGGTTGTTAGCTTTTTGTTGTTGTTGTTGACTTTTCTTCATAGCTTTTTGTTTATCTTTCCCAAGTCCCATATAATAGTGAAACCATTTGGTGTCTGTCTTTATCTTTTTGACTTGTTTCTGCTAATATGATTTCTTCTAGGTGTGTCCATGTTATCATAATTTCATCTAATTTGTCATTTTTAATTGATGAGTAATATTCCATTGTGTATATATACCACATCTTTTTCATCCATTCATCTATTTTGGGACATTTGGGTTGTTTCCATGTCCTTGCAATTACAAATAGTGCTGCAATAAACAAGCGGGTGCAGGTGTCCCTTTGTACCCATACTGAGGTCTCCTTTGGGTAGATTCCCAGAAAAGCGATTGCTGGGTCAAAGTCTAACCATTTGTCTTACTCCTTCCTCTGCCCCCATATTTTCCCAGAGTCTCGATAGCTTTTGTTGTTTTCTTAGTTCATTTGCTTTTTTAAAAAAAATATATTTCACACAAGTGAAACCATTCAGTAATTACCTTAGCATAACAACCTCAAGTTCCAGTCATGTTGTTGTAGAAGGTAAGATTTATTTTTTTTTTAAAAAGAAAAATACCTGTGTAGTACTCCATTGAGTATATATCCAACAATTTCTTCACCCATTCATCCATTGATGGACATTTAATTTGATTCCATGTATTATTTCTTGGTAATAATGCTGCTATGATAATAGGGGTTCATGAGTTTTTTTTTTTTTTTTGTATTATGCTTTCTTGTTCTTCAGAAAAATACCTACCAAAGGAATAGCTGCATCATGTAGTAATACTATTTTTAGTTTTTAAAGGAATCTCCATATAGTTTTCTATAGGGGCTGCACCAATTTGTAACCACATTAACATTGGGGTTTTTTTTTGTTTGTTTTTGTCCATACCCTCACTTACTTGTTGTTTCTGGTATTTTTAATATGAGCCATTCTCAGAGATGTGAGATGGTATCTCCATGGTTTGAATTTGTGTTTCCCTGATAATAATAAGCAATATACATGGCAGGACCACAGCTATTTAGCAACCTACATAAACACAAATGGCAGCTGTGCCATCTTAAGAATGTGAAACAGACAGCTTCTTCCTTATCTTCCCAGTTAGTCCATCCAGCCAAGTGGTCAAGTGTGCCTATTACTCTTCCAAAGAATTTCCTTCTTTTCAGATTACAAATGTTAATCCCCAAGAATCTCATTCAGTGTGGGGTTCAGGGTTGCTAACCTGTTCTGTGGATCCTTGATCTGTGCTAATTCTGTCCACCCAAGCTTTGGGACTCGTGTATCCCAATGCTGGGTCATGTAAAAGAGGAATAAGTCACTGGTCTTGCCTTTGAATGGATAAATTTGTAAGTAATTTCAGCTTAGTGTAATAACTGCTATAAGACATATACAAAGCTATAGAGTCATACACATGCACATGCACACACTGGGAGAAAAAGGCAATGAGGCTTAAATACAGACATGGCTAAGCCAAATCTTGGAGGGCTATAACTTCAGACAGATGGAAGGGGAAAGAACAGTGGATGCGAAAGGGACAGAGAGAACATACAGATGCCTGTCATATATCCTGGCTCTTGCACAGGGTATGTGACAGCAAGACAGAAATGAAGCTATGGAAGTGGGTAGAAAGATAGAGGAAGAGTAGCCATACCTCCTTTGCTATGGGAAGTGAACTTTACCTTTTTGGTGATGGTTGCCAGTGAATGACTTTAAGCAATGAGGTGGCATGACCTCACTTGCTTGAGGATCATACATTCAGTATTAATTGTGGCCTGCTTTATCTCATTTCTGCCACTCTCCAACATGGTCTCACTCCTCTGTGAGTGCCTCGAATTACCTAAGGCAGGCCTTTAAAGGAACTCTAGTGAGAACTCCCAATATCACACCATCTAGGAAACAGACAGCATTGCCTAACTGCTAGGGAGGAACTATGGCTTCACACTGTAGGGCAGGTAGGGTTGGGGCAGGTAGGGCTGGGGCGGGGGGTGTAGGGGAAGTGGAGAGGGAGATTTTGAGACAGGGTATTATTGGTACCCTCAATTCATCCAAGAGTTTGTATGGTTCAAAGGTTAAAAACTAGAGCTTTGATGTCAAATGGCCATGGTTCAAATACTGGTCCTGCAATCTAGCTAGACCTTCAGCAGTTACTTCCCTCTCTGTTCCTCAATTTGTTAAAGAGGCAATTATAACAATATTCTCTAAATTTACTATGAAGATTAAAATGTACTAGACTTCCTTAGGTATTTATTCTTCTTTTACAAAATTGAAATAATAATATTATTTGGCCTGGGTAAAGGAAACAAGGCTATCATACACTTAGCACATTGCCTGGTCAAAAGTAACATCGCAATAAACGTCAGGTAAAAGTTTTTAAAGCAGGAAGAGTAACCCCCCCCCAAAAAAAAAGAAACGACAACCTGAATGAATGGTTGGTGCTGTGAAAACAGACAAGAAAGATGAACTCAGAAACTACAAGTGGAGATGGACCTTGCTGCGAACCAGCTGCTGCTTTGCTTCTACATAGGCTTGAGATGATACGGCTGAAGTATTAAGGGGCCCACTAAGGAGAGGGGCTCTAGTGGTCAGCTCTGAAGTTCCAACCAGTTACCACAGCTTTTACTTGGAATTTTATCAATACATAGCACATTTGTTATACATGGCATGCCCATTAGTTACAAGGACAAGAAACCATTGCTAGGCCGGGCACGGTGGCTCGTGCCTGTAAACTTCAGCCTATGAAGCGGCCAGGGCTAGGGATCGTGGTTCGAGTCCCGCCTGGGGCCCATAGCAAGACCTAGTTCCAAAAAATAGCTGGGCGCTGTGGCGAACACCTGTAATCCCAGCTACCTGGGAAGCTGAGGCTGGGGATTGCTTGAGTCTGTGGTACCCCGGGCAACTAGATCCTGCGGTTCCATGGGCAAAAATAGAGAGACCTAGTCTCAAAAAAAGAAAAAAAAAGAAGCCACTGCTGTGTGTGAAAGAACAGTTTTTTAGTTCACAAAGCAGTTTTCCCAGTGTAAGCAGTTTTTTCACAAAGTACAATGCTAACAGGGAGAGACAAGTCATCCTGGGTGCAAGTGTCATTTCTGCAAGTGTATGGGGCAGCTGCATTCAGCTGGTGCCAAGTAGTCCAACAGAAGGACTGGCCAAGAAGGATAGGCTGCTTCATGGTCATACACATGCAAAACTTCTGTGCTTGGTGACTGAGATTACTGCTGCCTCTTCAAGGCCATCTGTCAGGGGTGAAGTGACTCAGGACTGTTACCCCAAGAGTACATACCATGTAGGGCACATGCCTCCTGTTTTCCTAATATACTTGGAGGTATTTTCTATTTAGAGTTGGGTTATTTGAATTTGGAACACCTGTCTGAACAAAGATAAAATTCTCACAACTCTGAAACTGAAATTAAATGTTTCATCATTCATGGGGTTTTATATGAATAATCCCTGAGCTGGCTCTCTGAAACAATAAAGTACCATCCATCAAGAGTGCTTCAGAGTGAGGATCTGAAGTTTAACACCACAGAGTTGGGACTTAGAGTTACAGACACATTGCTAAGTTGCTTAGTTCTATCACCTAGTAGTAGGTTGGTAAATATTTATTCATGAAATAGGCTGGATGTGGTTCCTTCAGACTTAAAATATTCTCTCTTTTGTCCAGCCCAAGAAATCCATCTTATGTATCAAGATGCTGGACAATTATCACCAGATCTGCCTTCTTAGGTCAAATGAAGGTCCACTCTCTCCAACTCCATGGCGTTTGTCTCAACCCTTCTTTTGACACTGATTTCATTCCACGTTTGTAATAGATAGCCACAGAACATTCCTGGTCTCAGTAGTTTCAAAGGTCATTCAAAGCAGGGAACCCTTCATATTTCTCTTCATATTTCTTTCCACCATCTCCACCCTTCTTCCAATCTCAACTTTACCCCAAATGACTTGAATGCCAAAGACAATACGTTTTTGTTAAAGTGCACTGGCAAGTTTCTCACAGCAGACATGTTACAGAGCACAGCACTTTTACCACCATGAAAAAAAAATTAATCTTTTTCTTGAAGACATTACTTTGTTTTTAAGTTATGCAGATTCATAACTTCTTACCCACCAAAAATTGTGGATCTTGCTGAAATGTTGTACAATTACCTCTAGTGTGGTAATTGTGGTTAGATGACTTATAAGCAGTAGATATCAAATGTACACTACTTAGAACACAATTCAATTGTGGTTTTGGGTTGCCAAAGCAAGAATTTGGTTTTCTAAATATTCTCAAATACTGAATTTATTTCCTAACTTTTGGAAGTGCAGACCCTTGGCTTTGAATCAAATCATGTTAACAATCTATCCACTGTCTTTCATAATGCCTTGCATTTCTATATTTGTATTTTTCAAAGCTCTTTCCTTCTATTACCTTGTTTGATCTTCACATCAATCTCTGGTGTAGGAATGGCAGCTCTTAGTATGTGCATTTTACAGATGAAGATAGGAAAGGACATGAGAGAAACAGGTTCTTTAGGCCATGACAAATGGCAAACTGGTGACTTGGTAAATATTGGAACCCAAGAATCAACTATACCAAGGAGATTTTTGATATGGATGAAGACTGTAGTATATTATTTATGACCTCTCTCAACAGTGATCTTATGCAGACATGTCTTAATTTTTATTTACAGGTATACACTTTCACAGAGAGGTCAATTTAAAAGGAAAAGTCTTTGTAGTGATCACCACTGACAGCTATACATGTGTGTGATCTTTACTTTCAGTTCAGTGCCTTATCTGTGCACTATCAACATGCATTCCAACATTAACTATTCTTTTTTCAAAAATGTTTAGGCTTACACTACTGGAATTTAGAATAAATATGTATATTTTAATGTTTAAAGAGAGAACAGTTGTTACTTAAAAAAAATAGAAGACACCCATTTACATGAGATCATAGCATAGTCAAATACAAAGAGTCAGCAGAACAGAGGTTACATGGACTAAGGGTGGGGGCAAGCAGGTAATAATGAGCTATGGGGTACAGAGTTTCATTGTGAGATGTTGGAAAAGTTCTGGAGACATTTCATTATGATGTTTGCAGAACAACATGAAGGTAGTTAAAGCCACACAACAGAATACCACTGTCCATTAAAAATAATTAAAATGGCAAATTTTGTTACTATATTTTACCAAAATAAAAATAAGTAGAAGTACATCTCCTTTTACTTATATGAAATTCTGTCCAGTAGAAGGTACTCATAACGTAACTCATCAACTTTTTTTTCTTTGAGACTGTATCTCATTATTTTTGCCTGTGAAACCACAGGCTCATGTTGCCCAGGGTACCACAGACTCAAGCAATTCCCAGCCTCAACTTCCCAGGTGACTGGGATTACAGGTGCATGCCACCACACCCAGCTATTTTTTTTTGGAACTAGGTCTCGCTACGTGCCCCTGGTGGGACTTAAATCGCGATCCCTGACCCTGGCGGCAGCTTCCTAGGCTGCCGTCTACAGGCATGCACCACCATGCCCAGCCTCATCAACATTTTTGTTGGGTTTACTTTGGTTTTTTTTAATTCTTACCTAAAAGCCACTCTACATTTCCTGTGGAAAACGCATTAATCTGTAAAAAACTCTACTAACATTTTTTTTTTTAAATAAGGTTGAGGTTTGTGTGACCAGGTGATCTCCTAGTAGATATTTAGAGTCACTACGGATGAAGTTCTTCCTCCTAGTAGATTATTAGAGTTACTACTGATGAAGTTCTTCCTCCCCTTCCAGCCCCGGGACTTGACCAAATGCTTTTGCAGTTATTTCATGCAATTGCCTGAGCAGCTATAAATGGTAATAGAAGAGAAATTTAGTTTCTGTAAAGCCTGAATTACTTGCCCAAGGTTACACAGCCAAATATCTTCCCAGAAAGCTGCTGAAACCAGGACTAATTTCCCCAGGATGTAGAATCTCCCTTCAAGCTGAAGTGGTCAGCTAATAAGGAGGTGATTTTCTCAGGTAGTCCTAACCACACTATTTCCTCTATGGTGCAATTACTGTCCCATCATCTTTACAGAATCACTGTGTTCTGTGTGAGCAGGCCCGTGCTTTTCAAGATAGTAACCTGTAATCATGTGCTGCTATTGAGTGCTAGAAATGTGGCTAGTCTAATTGTGATGTATTGTAAAATACCCACCAAAAAAAGTCAAAGACTTCACTAATAACTTTTGGATTGATTATATATTGGAAATATAATATTTTAAACATGCTGAATTGTAACAAAAATTAATTTCAGCTTTTACTTTTTACTTTTAGTGTGATGACTAAAATTTTTAAATAAAATATGTGACTCTCATTATAGTTTTATTGGCTATGGCTGCTCATGCTTTCTGGGCCACTTTTTCCACCTCTTTTCTCACCCTTTCAGAGAAGGGCAGTAACCTTTGTTTCCTAATATCTCAGTAGGAAGCTCTGCTTTCACCTCCTTCCCATCATTTGACCTACTCCAGAGAGGAGCCTTTTGAGGTATTAGGTACCGGATGGGAGAAACACATTGAAAGAGCTTGTCTTTGCCTCCATTATGCCACTTTAAAATTCAAAACTCCTTTAATTACAAAATGTTAGCCTTATTACTTATTGGGGGATTAGCCTCTCATCCTTTTCAATTATAAAGTTTCTTGATTACCATACGTTTCAGGAATGGAATGCTTGTACAAATGAAATGCAATCTTGTTTCAACCTTTATTTATTCAGTTACTCATTGATTCATATACTAATTTTATATCACAAATATTTACTGGGTGACCATTGTGTACATGGCATATTTCTATGAGAAATTTAAAGATGAACTAGATTAGTGTGTGCTGCTGATTCTATTTCAAAAATATATTACTTCATTTCCTTGTTTTTCATACTGAAGCTTAGAAGCAGTATCATATAATAGAAAATGGCCCTGTTCAGGGGTCAGAAGGCCCAGAATCTGGTTTTATGAGATATGTGAAGAGGTCTCTTCAAGGCCAGTTCTTACATTTTTCATCTGAAAATTTGGGAAGGATATAAACACACACACACACACACACACACACACACTCCTTTTTGCCTAGTGTGTAAATAAAATAATAGAAACTATCACCTACAAATTGTTTCTTATTATTTCTTAATGATTTAAAGATTTGTATAAGTCAAGAGGTTTGGTTCTCTTGTGGGCCCTTGCTAACAATGTACTGTGTGACCTTACCTCTCAGGTCTCAGGGTCCTTATCTCTAAAAATAAACAGTTAGGCTATATCAATTATAAGATCTTTTCTTGCTCAAAATCCTAGGCTTACTGATTTTACAGTAATCATTCCTGAAGATCAGTATTTAAATTCACCAGAGTCATAATTATCATCTCAGTTCTGTAGTCATAGAGCTTGTAGGATTAAAATGTATGAGACACTGGAAAATTCCCTGGAGATTATGCTTATTTGCAGAAAAATCTGTGCATCAACTTATTTTACAGTGCTTTTCTCTTTGTGTCTCTAAGGTTCAAGTGTTAGAGGGAAGATATTAAAGAAGTTAAAATCAATTCTTTCAATTACCTATCGGTATGTAGCAAAATACTTAAAAACAGGTTAAAATTTGTTATTTCTCAGGTTTCTGTGAGTTCGGTGGTTCTGCTGTTGCTTTCTTAAATTTAAGGTTTAAGATGAAGCTATATTTAACTGAGAACTCAGCTAAGGTTGAAACATAGAGGGAGTCTCTCATCCTCCAGAACCACCTTCCACATGTCCTTTCCTCATTCAGTAATCTATGATGAATACATTGTGTCAAAGCCCAAGTATGACAAGAGAAAAGCCCAGTGTGCAAATATTTGTGTCATGCTTGCTAATTGTCCTTTCATCAAAGTAAGTCTTGTGGTCATGTTATCTGAAGAGTCTGCATATCTGGGAGGCATGTTTCACTGGAAACCACGAATGTAGTCTACCACCACAATTTCCATTCAGTGGAGTTCTATGTAATAGAGTGTCTTACTACTACCTCCCATTTCTGAATAAATAACTCCATTCATTCTTTACTTTGGGCTTCATACATACTTCTCTCTCTGTAGATATCACTTTAAGTATCAGTTTATTTTTACCTTCATTTATCAAAATGGAAGATTCTTGAATAAGGGAAGAGAGATGTCTTATTCTTCTTTGAATGTCTAATATATAGCATGAGTGTCTATGCATAGAAGATACTTAAAAACATTGAACCATGTTCTATTGAATTCTTTGAGACCTCACCAAATGCAAAAGGTAGAACATCTCATTTCATATTTTCCAGGATAAAGATTCCTAAGCTAGGTTTTTTTATTTTCACAAACATCTATTTCATTTATTCCCTTATAAATGTGAGCCAAAAACCACAATAGTATTAACATTATGTGTATAATTCTCACCAAGTAGAAACCCAAATTTTTCATATCACATTATAATTGCCTTGTGGCAGATATAATTTGTAAAATAAATTTAATTTGAACAATCTATTTAAATACAAATTATTTTATTGGTAGCCTTAGGTAATTTTTTTTTTTTTTGAGACTCGATCTTGCTATTTTTGCCCATGGAACCGCAGGCTCTCGTTGCCCAGAGTACCACGGACTCAAGCAATCCCCAGCCTTGGCTTCCCACATAGCTTGGATTACAGGTGCGCGTCACCACGCCCAGCTGTTTTTTTTGTTGTTGTTGTTTGTTTGTTTTTTTGTTGTTTTTTTTTTTTTTTTGGAACTAGGTCTCGCTACCGGCCCCAGGCGGGATTCAAACCGTGATCCCTAGCCCTGGCTGCTTCATAGGCTGAAGCTTACAGGCACGAGCCACCGTGCCCGGCCCTAGCCTTAGGTATTTTATTTTATTCCATTTATTTTAAAAATATTATACTGAGAAAGAGTAAATGGGTTTCACCATACTACCTAAACTGGCCATGGCAAAGAAAAAGTGAAGAACCCCTGACCAAAGTAAGTACCTGGCTTGGGAGGTATTTAAGAAGACCTTCCCCCCAGTATCAGTATTACCATATTGAAAACCAAAGTCTCAGGCTCTCTCAAACATTCTAAATCAGAACCCCACCTTGCATGTGGGGCCACAGCAATCTGTGGTACTACATGCCCTCCAAGTAGCTTTGATGCACTCTAAAATTTGAGAACTGAACTAAGGGAAAACCAGAGTGAGTTGGAACTGAGGTGTACAAAGGGAGCTGAATATCAATCAATAAGTACAAATTAGTGTTGACAAATATCACCTATTTCCTCAGCATTGGGAAGAGTACTTTAAGAAAATGTGCTATATCTTAATTTGAGTGTTCATAATTCAGATTTATATATATATATAATATGTTAGGCTCTACACTTATGACTAGTGCTCTTTATTGCATGCATGGTATATGTTAATAAAAAAATAGATACCCATAAAAGTATAATCCATAATCTTTCTTCCAGGAACTTTCCACTCACTTTAGAAGTCCATTCATTCAATTGTTTATAGAATATCAGACAGTGGATTGGATGATTAGGAATTTAACAGTGAATCAGTCCCCTATGAAGTCTGTCCTCATGAAGCATACATTGTAGTAGAGGAGTCAGAGAAATAAATGGGCAATTATAAAGCAGTGATAATGTCTATAATAATTATAAATATTTTGTACCACTGAATATTATTTTATTTCATTAATTCTAATATGTCCTTTTTTTCAGTTTAAAACATCTGAAATAGGGATCTTACTTTCTACAATTACCACTGTAATTAGGTGGTACATATTATAATGATGCAACTTCAATTGATGGCATCTTGGATTGTGCAAAATCTGATCAATTCTAAATTATTATCACAGGAACTCAGGCTTATGCTGTTATAAATGAATCCCAGGAGTCAAAAAGACTTCAAAAACAAGGTGAGGCTGCATCAAGATGAAGAAAGAGTTGAGACAACTGGAGGTGAAGTCACCCTAGTGTGTAGGGACAAATTGTGGTTGAGAGACAAGACTATGTAGAACAGAGAAAGAGAAAGGGAAATGGAGTGCTAATAAATTAAAATCATAGAATCTTAAGAAATTCAGCAAATGATGCAGTTACAAATAAGGAGTACTGAAGATTTCTGAGCAAAAGAATGAAAATTAAGTCCAACTTCTATAAATGGAATGCATTTAGCAACAAGGTCACATGTTTGTGTCTGCTTCCAACTATTGGTCAATACTATTTGCATTCAAGGAATATTGTCTCAGTATGCTCAAGGAGGTTATAAACTCAGATCAGAGCTGTGCAAATATGAGTACTGTATACATACTCATATTGTATCTATACATGAATACATAAAAACAACACCATCCACTCCCTCAGACCCAGTGAGAGACTCAACCCTTGAATGTTATTGCTGTCCAGTAGGCCAACCTAAATACTGTGCTAAGCTGCCATTGACAAGAGAGCCAGTCAGAGCTTTGGAAATCTGACTAATGTCTTTTCCCCACTTGGCTTCATAAAAATTCTAGTCATTCACAGATTTGTTTATCTGTCTTTCTTTATAAAAAGATTTCATAGTCATCCCAAATTCATTCATTTAATCCTCACCACATTCATGTAAAGTAGATGATACCATCCCCATTTTACAGGTTAACAGACTAGAAATATATATATATATATATATTTATATATATAGAGAGAGAGAGGGGGGGGGGAGTAAAGCAATTTGCCCAAGGTCACAGAACTAGTGAGTGCCAGAGTTGGGATTCATATCCTCTTCTCTCTTCTTTCAAAGTTTGTACTTTGAATCAGTACTCTCAGTGAGTCTCAATCCTCACCAGACAGGACATCCCAGAAATGGAACCTGGACTTAATACTACTATAGCCGTATGCCTACCACATTATAGTCTCACCACTGATTCCTCTTACACATCTTTGCTTGTAAAACTGGATCATACTTTAACTTTTACATTGCACTTTTTATTCTACCAGGCAGAGTCTGTCCTGAATTCCTGACTCCTTGAGCTTCTCCTACCCTTCTCCTCTGCAAATAAAGGCTCTGTTCCAACTAGATAAATGCCTGCTTTCCCAGCCCTGTTGTCTGCCTGAATGTGATCCCCACTACTGTTTAAAAACTCTGCGGCTGAATCTCAGTCGCTGACCTCTGGCTTCCACCAATTAGGTCAGAGGATGCCGAAGGCTGTAAACTAAAAACTGGAACAGGACTCGGACTGAAGTGGAACTGGAATAGCTGTGGGATAGAGAAGTGAGAAACGATTCAAGAGGTTCCAGATGTGAAGGCAAGGAAGATCAGAGGACAGGGCAAAACCTGGGCAAAACCTCAATCCCACCAGCGGAAAAACCTGGCAGAAGAGAAGAACTAGAGTAGCCTCCTTCCTCTTTTCACCACCATTCACCCACTCACTAATTTGTTTGTTCCATCAACAAACAGTTGAGCCTTCCCTAGAGTATAAACACCTTGTGACAGAAACATCTATTTAGGTCTAAAGCTGAGAACAATTTCTGGCACATACTAGACAATGGACATAAAATAGTTGATGAATAAATAAATAAAATTAAAGACTTGGACCTATCAGCTTGTATAGCCTTTAGCGAGACACTTCCTATGTTTAAAGATCTTTAAAATTTTTCTAAAACAAAAAATAATGTGGGCTTGAGAGAAGGTAAAGATATATTTAATTCATTTTTAGAAGATGTAAAATGAAATCATTGATTTTTCCTATTTTAAACTTAAAAACTAATTTGTGGTTAATGTAACCACTTATTAAATATTTGCCTCTGATTTCAAAAGAATCTGCACCAAAAATTTTGAAAATTGCCAGAAATTATAATTTTATCACATTTTCTGGATTTGAATGAAATACCAGTAGGAGAATATAGATGCAATTACTCTGAAATTTTGGATTACTTCTTAGGGCACCATGTTTTCAAGATGTATTTAAACTCTGTGTAAGTCCCAGTTCAACTACACACTGAGTACAGGATGCTGTGGTTGAATCTCCATCAGTTACCTTCACATTAAGAGTAACAAATAATGATTCTGGAACTTGCATAGAAACCACGGCAAACTCTGAGGGGGCTCTAACTTTGAATTATAGGAAACCACAAGCCACCACACTGTTGACCATGTGTTTGAGTGACTTACAGAGCTGTTGCCCTTAGTATGGTTAAAGCAGCTTAATACTGTCAAGGAAAAGAGGACTGGAGAAATTCAATCAAGGATCTAGATCCACACAGCTAAAGGGTCAGAAAGTCCATGTCCTTAGACATGGCTTGGGTGGGTATTGCCATCTGTTGACATGAGAACTACAGAAGATGGTCTAGTGTGGTTTCTGATTATGAAAAGTATCTGTATCAGCATGGAAAATGGAAAAGTTTGTTAAAGAATTCTTGCTAAGTTTTACTGAATGCTTTGGTGTACTTAAATTATGTAATGAACAGAAAAAATATTGTCACTGTCAGTGCTGGTAAGAATGCATTTCAATTCCTAACTAGTTAGATTCCACCACCTTAAGAAAAATAAAGCATAGGGAGCATGAGCAAATATTCCCCCCTCCCTTGCACAGGGTAATTAAAGAGGAATAAATGAGCTCAGAGGAAGTGAGCTCTTGCTTACTGGAGAAGGTAGGGGTAGGGGAAGTAGGGGAGCATCATGGAGACCACAATGAAGACCCAAAGCCATAACCACAGATCAGGGCTCCTGTGGTCAATGTAATGCCCTTCCTATGCAAATGACTATGCCCTCCCCTCCAGATTCTATGCTACTCTTTCTGCTCTCCCCAAAACCATGGTGGAGACTGTCAAAGCTCAGATAATGGTAGTGGAAAGAGTCATATTGTGAACTCTTCTATGTTCACCACTAAGGAAAGGATGCCTGGGCCATTAGGTATACAACTCTGTGTATAGATCACACCAGAGGCCTATCCTATTCACTCTGGCCAGGACAGTCTGACCAATAATTCAAGCTGAGTATCTATTTTTTTAAATGAGTGAATAAGCACACTTACAGGCATCTTACTGGCCGTCTCTGAGGTTAGGGACTGCTGACACCCCTTCTACCCAAATATGGAAGTATAGTCAGTAAGTTCTTGTCCAATGTGTGTTGATTCCTTCTTTGAGAGTTCTGATTGGCTTATAACAGGTAGATTGGAGATTCAGGTAATGGGAGAAGATGTGTTTAGGTAATGCAAAAATGAGAGACAATTAGAAAATGATAATAGGTTCACATGATGGCTATGGAGGGCTATTGGCAAGTATCTATTTAAGATGAGAGTGTTGAGACATCTCTCTGATATTTTGGGGGTGTGTCAGTAAATAGGTCTTAAATCTGACTACTTTCTAGTCCAATAACCATACTGGCATTCCTAACACATTATCATAATTTCCACAAGAAAAAGTTTAAGACTTTGCTGATGGCAAAATCCAGTCATGTTTCTCAGTATCTCTGTTGTGGTTTAATGAAGCTCTTCCAGAAGACCTATAAATTCATATCATATGGAATTTTTTCTGAGTATGTAAGTAGGTATAATTGCTAAGTCAGCATTTTACAAATTTGGCTTTTCCAATTAGTTATGTGGGCAGTAAATAGTTAAGAAAAACTAGTTAGCTATTTCGATAGTATTATCTCAAACATTACTTTTATAAGCATTGTAAAATGACTCAACATGTTAATTCAAGTCTCTGGGTGAGCATTATTTAAAGTGAGACTTCCTGCCAAACAAGTTTTTAATTAAAAAGGAAAATTATATTTGTACCCATCAAAGATAAAGGAGAAACTAAGACTTCATGCTCTGTCTATCTCTGCCTATCTTTGGCACCAGTTACAAAGGACAACAACATGGAAGGATACTTTTTCCCACAATAAACCCTTTCAATTAAATAGGACTTAGCAATTTATAAAGTATATTCACATATATTATTTCATTTGATCTTCCTAATAGCCCTGTAAGGCAGGTTTAACAAGAATTAGAGTTAACTTAATCTTATAAGTGAGGATGCTGAGGCCATGAAAACTATATTACTTGCTTATGGTCACTCTGCTAGTAGGGATACCCAAGGTTTGTGATCCCAGTGTCATCATTATTAGGCGAACTAGAATTAACTGTGCCTGGTGTGTTAGATCATACTGCAGGATCTGAAGTGCCTCTAGTGCAGGGGTTGTTGAACTATACAAAACCCTAAAAGTTCATAGAAGGGCTTAGGTAACCATCAAAGGGAAGGTAAGAAGACAAGATTCCAGGCTACGATTCTAACCAACTCTGCTTTCATGTCTCATATACTGGTGTTTCAAGTAAAATTACTTTGGAAAAAAGTATCCCACTGTTTTAAAAATTGGTCGTTCAGTGGTAGAATTCTCATCTGCCCATTGTTTTAAAAAAAAATTCAAACTAGTATTCAGATCCAAACTTCTTTCTCAAAATATTAGAAAAAGCTCATAAGAATCAGATAAGTTATCCATATTTATACTCAACTAAGACTAGAATTCATACACTTTTCCACACCAAGTCTGTTACCCTGTGAATGGACTAAAATTGAAGTCTCGTAGTACAGGATTTTGTCTGCATCTGAAGTTCTCCAATGTTAGCTGTGTACAGATCACTGGAGGCCTTGTCACAGATTTCTGGGTCCCACCTGCACAGGTTATGATTCAAGGACCCTGTGTGGAACTTAGAATTTGCAATCCATGGGATGTTAATGCTGCTACATCAGAAACTATTTTGAGAACTACTTTCCACAGGATACAAAACAACTGAAAAACCAACTGAGTTGACCTGTTAATTGTGGATTTCATCAATTGAATTTCATTATGGGAAGAAGAAATAGAAAAATTCCTCTTAC
Organism: Uropsilus gracilis; assembly: GCA_004024945.1. NCBI lineage: Eukaryota > Metazoa > Chordata > Mammalia > Eulipotyphla > Talpidae > Uropsilus > Uropsilus gracilis. Next base: position 18,967 of record PVHY01001034.1, on the reverse strand, counting down.
AGAATTTATAAAGCCATTACTTTCACCATGTGATTACACATTTCTCAACACCTAGCCTTGATAGTCTATCACATCCAATCCTAAACTAGGCATATAGCACATGGCACCATCATTGTGGCTTCAGTCCCCTCATACAACTTCTATACTAGCACTGGGCAGGCATAGTGATGCCCACTAGCAGTGGGGCAGTTTTCATGCACATAGCCAGGTTTACATCTCAAAGCTGGCATCTTTTAGTGCTTGTGTTTGAGGACTTTCTGTCTTTCTTTAGCTGACAAGTACTTGCTCAGCTCACAACTGGAGTGTGTGTGTGTGTGTGTGTGTGTGTGTGTGTGTTGTATAATTAATGCCTCATTTTTTTTAGGGCATCCTTCCAACAATGAGAAAGTATACTTGCACTTAAGTCCTCTCACTTCCGTAGCCTGCTGTGGGGCAATCTTGAAGGTCCCTCAAGTGATAGCTCAGTGGGTCCCTACAGAGATTGAACCCTAGTTTCCTACCATAGTAACTTGCTCATTATTGAACCCTTTATTGGCATTTCCCCTTTCCTTTCCACTACTCCATTTTCTTATTTGTGTTTCCTGGGGTCTCTTCCTAAATAACTGTCTATACTCTATGTTCTTATCTCAGAGTCAGTTTGTGGGGGCAATATAAACACACTCTGTCTCAAGTTCTTTGCCAAATTTAGGGGAGAATAGAATCTCTAGCCTTTGCTCACCTGTCAGTTCTCTTCTTTGGGATCTTATTCACAAGTCTTTCAACTGGCTAGCCTTTATCACATTGTATACTCAATGAGGCTAGCAAACAAATAATTTGAGTGTTGCTGCCTTAACAGTAGCAGATATACAGACTGTTGAATCATGTGCAGATACTGATTCATTAGTTGTATACTTAAGTAGTCACACTCCAGAAAGAGGCCAAAGTTCCTCTGTGTGATGTCTATAAAAGATGTCAGTCTTTAAAAACAGATATTTTATACATTTTTCAGGGCATCATTATAAAAAGTATCTGTCGATTTTGAAATGGAGGTAATTTCCTTTTGTACTTTTAAAGCAATAGTAACCTTCAACAAATAGTTATAGTTGAGACAAAGAGTTTCAAGAGTGAAACAGCAAACTGCAAATCTTAGTGAAAAGAGAAAGAACTTAAATATAATAAAGTTAGCCTCAAACTTAGGTCAAAACATGGAGACATGGCTTTTTATTTTGAAAAACAATTAAATGAATTAAATTACATCCTAAATTATAATTACACCATGTATTTATGAACATGATGGAGGATTAATTTTTTCTTTTTCTTTTCTTTTTTTACTTCTTTTTTAAATAGTCTTAAGGAGGGATAGTTGACATATAGCAAACTGCACATACATAAAGCATACACAACCAGAAAATCATTGTGATAACTTATTTTTTTAATTTTACCTAGGTTTAAGTCAGTATCATTTTAAAATACAACTTCATTATTATTGAGGTAGCAGTGGTTTATGTTCATGTAAATAATTTGGGGGTATAGGATATACTACTTTACTTGTATGTTACAATAATATGTCCACCACCAAAGCACCTATAATCCTCCCCATATTTAATTGGATCACCTACCTCCTTGCTTGTTTTCCCCACCCGCGCCTTAAGGTAACTTCAGTTCTACAGCTAACTTTCTAGGGTTTGGTTTAATTTTGTTTTCCTGTTCCTTTTTTATAGTTTCTTTGTAGTTCACCCATGAGTGAAATCACCCTATATTTGTATTTCTTCTTCTGATTTATTTGTCTATGACTCCCTCCACTTCCGTTTGTGTTGTTGCAAATAACAATATTTCATTCTTGAAAACAGTTGCAAGCTATTGCACATCACAGCTTTTAATCCACTCACCTGTCCTTGGACACTGAGGCTGCTTCTATAAGCTGGCTATTGTGAGTAGTGCTTCAGTGCACACAAGAGTGCATAGATCTCTTCTAACTAGTGTTTTTGCATCTTCACATAGAGGCAAATCCACTCCAGCAATCGAAAGAGTGGGATTACTGGAACACAAGGTAGATAATTTTTTTTTCTTTTTTTTTTTTTTAAGAGAAATTGCTACACCATTTTCCACTGGGGCTGGACCAATCTGCATTCCTACCAAAAGTGCACAAAGGTTCTTTTTTCTCTAGATCCTTGCCAATATTAATTTCCAACTTTTTGATATGGGCCATTTACATCTCATGGAGTTTAAAGTGGTTTTAATTTGCATGTCTTGAATTATAAGTAATGGTGTGCATTTTTTCATATGCTTGTTGGTCTTCTTTGAAATCGAACCCATAAAATTCAATATCTTAATCATGAATTGTCATATTTATGCAGTGATTCATTATAGGCTTTCTTTATTTTCCTCCCTATTTGAAATGTCTACATGAATATGCTTTAAATGATTGGCTGACAGAATTCTCCAGGACTTATGAGGCATATTTGGCAAATAACAATAAAAATTTACTACGTATGATCATCTGTCATTACAATGTCATCTTTACATTTCTCTGGACACATCTATTGTAACTCTCATAGTGATCCTATGAGACAAGTATTATTAGTCATATTAACAAGTGAGTATGTGAAACTTCAAGACACCAAATGATTTAGGGATTTTCGTAGAACTAGAACATGATAGTTGGGAACTAGATTCCTCCCACTATGGTAATATTTTGCAAAGTATTAGTGTATATATTGTAAGTATATTCATCATATGATTATATGAATATAAATATAATTAAAATAGTCATTTAAAACATTCATTTTATAGTCAACAAATATACACTTTGTAGTCAACAAATATAACTTAGACCCTAAGTTAAATGTCAGTGCTACAGCAGTGAATGCTATGATTACCAACATCATAGAAGTTGCAGCTAGTAGAAATTTACTATTTCAAATATAACTACACAAATCACTTATTATAATTATTATGATGCCTATGAGAAGTATGAAGCGCAAGGTTGCTGACCTGATCTAGTATTAAAGAGTTAGGAGGCATCCGTGAAAAAGTAATGTTGAAGCTGAGACTGGGTCTCTGTATTTTTTGAAGTAGAAGTGACATTATCAGGCTTACAAAACTTATTATGGGAAAGCTCTTTATGTAGTAGAAGGTCAGATGGGGGTTGGAGAGGAGTTTGCCTGGGAAATGCTAGCTGCAATCTTAACCTTCAGGCACCTTTGGAGCTGGAATCCATGCCAGTTGTGAGCCAGCCACAATGTGATCAAACGGTCGCAAAGGGGAGTGTAAGGATTGACACTTGAGCTGAAACTTGGACAGAAGTGGCTGACAGCCTCACTCTCTGAACTGTGGCACCAAATTTATTTCGCAGCAGACTTTCATAAAAAAACATGTAGCAAGCAATGACAAAAGAAGTTTTGATCCAGGGTCATGCTTATAAACCTATCTTTACCAGGAGACCAGATAAAGCAAGTACAGTCTATTTTAGAGAGTCAAGGACACTCTGTTTTTTTTCTCTGTACCCATTAGGCAAACACTCAGCAGCTTATCAGAGTAGGCCAAAGATAGAGTAATGATAGCACAGCTCCCCCCATATACCTATCATTCAGAGTGCTTCTGTATTAGTTAATGAGTATTTAGTTTGTGAAAGCAAACTATTAACTAAATTTCAAAAAGTTATTACATACAGTAAGTCCTCACATAAAGTCAATGGTAGGTTCATGGAAACTATGACTGTAAATGAAATGACATAAACAAACCAATTTTACTATAGGTTAATTGATATAAACAGGAGTCTGGTTCTTATGACTTATTTCTGGTCACAAAAAAAAATCACCAAACTTTAAAATAAATACCAAATACATTTCTAACATTAGACAATAATTTGCATTCATTTGTCCATTCATTCATTCATTCATTCATTCATTCATTCATTCATTCATCATTCATTCATTCATTCTTTTTCCAACCTTACTATTCCACCTTAAAGCTCCCCTCTGGCAACTCAGAATGGGTACCTAGGCTTGGAGAAGGTGCTCTTCATCGCAGGGTGCATCACACACACAGTCTCTCTCACAGGGGACAACTAAGATATACCTGTGAACTTCAAGTGTATGTCTTTGTGATGTGGAGGAAACCAGAGTGCCTGGAGAAAACCCACATAAACATGGGGTGAATATGTAAACTCCACACAGACAGTGGCCCTGCACAGCAATCAGGTTATTTTTCTCATCAACATTATAACATAACGAGAGTGTCAGAGGACCTACTGTGTAAAGATTCAATTAATGTAAATCACAATCAAAATATTAAGAAATAAATTATCATAAGCAAGAAATTAAAAAAATATAAAATCGAAACTACACAGAATGCAGATGTTAGAATGAGCAGATTCAGGATATAAAATTAATTTGTTTGATATGTTAAAAAATAATATTAAATGTATTCTTAAGGGACAAATATATGTTAAAGTTTATCAGATAGTATTTAACCCATTATCCATTAAATGTGTCATTCACATTTTCTTCTAGGTTTGTTACTCTTGTTTAACTTAATTTGTAGTAATTCTTTTGTTTTCCAGAGTTTTATATAAATGATTTATATATGTGTTCTTATTTTTCTGGATTTATCTCCAAATAGCTTTGACCTTTACTCACTTTTTTAAAAATTAGCATTATTATGGCATACCTTACAATTAAAGTCACCATTTTAAATGAAGAATTGTGTTAAGTTTTGATATATGAATATTATGTAATCACTACAATAAGATATAAAGCATTCAGAAAGGAATTTTTAATGTGATCAAAGGTTTAAGGGAAAAATTATTTGTTTCTCGAAAAATTATATACTGCCACAAAGAATATTCACACATTATCCCAAGAACACAAAAAAATCAATGCCACTTTCCTTCCTTTTAAAATATACATAGTTATGAAACTTGCATTCTTGATTACTTAGAAAAACTTTTTGTTTTGATTGTTTATTGTTTTCCTTGCCAACATCCTTTTGTGCTTCAGGAAATAATTTCAAAAATAGAATAACAAGCAAAGTTTGGTGATGATGTTAGTTTAAAACCTAAACTTATTTGCAAGCTCTTTATATTTTGACTCATTTACCACAATGAGTCCTCTGTCTTTAACCAGTCTAGTGACTCACTATGAAAAATTTCACACAGCTGAAGTGGTTTTGTTATTTATGTTGTCTCACCATCTTGTAATCTCTCTCCATCCCAATCCCATCAAAATATCAGAATACTTAATCTTTCAGAATACTCATTTTCAGCAAGTGGAAAATCTTCCATAGTTCCCAGTGTTCACCGGATAAAGCTGAGTTCCATAATGCCACCTTTATGTTTGTGTTGATGCCAACAAGCAGCCAGGCACTACCTTCTGAGTCTGAGGCTCTTGTAAGAGTGGATTTCATGTATTCCATCTTCCTCAACCCCAGCTTAATGTGTACGTGGCCTAGGACTAGAAGAATGATATTAACTCTTGTATTCTCTCCTTACAAAGAGATCAATCCCGTTGTATCAATGTTCCATGCATGTAATATCACAAGAGACTCTCCTTAATTTTTAATTACCTTTAATTCCTTTAGGCCACTATGGGTTGTGCTATAAATTTTTAGGGAACACAATTCAGTTCCCAAAGTTCATATGCATCTCCCAGATTTCTCCAGTGAGACTGAGCCCTAGCTACTAAGCTCCTAGAAACATGTTCATTAATGCACTCAAATTAATTTCTTTTTCATCCTACCAAAACTTCATGAGCCTACCTCCCAAATGAACTACTTGCACTCTAGTCCCAATGTCAAGGTGTGTGTCTGTGGGCACTCAGTCAATGATTGAGCACATATCTGGGGGTACTGATTGGGACCTAGTGATTTGGATTTTGGACTAGCTGTGATGAACATAAATACAAAAATCTTCAATAAAATTGTAGTAAACTAAATGCAACAGTGCATCAAAAAGATGATACATCATAAATAATTGAATTTATTCCTGGGATAGAAAAACATTAATCTGAAAATTAATCAGTGTAATTCATCACATCAATAAAAGGAAATGTAAAAATCATATGATTATATCAATAGATGCAGATAAAACATTTGGTAAGCTTCAACATTCATTTATGACAGAAACTCATAAAAATTGCAGATAGATAAAAATTTCTCAGCACAATAAAGGACACATATAACAAACCCATAATCAACTTTATATTCAAGGATGAAAAATTGTAAGTTTTCCCTCAAATATCTGGTATAATACAAATATCACCACTACTATTCAAAATAGTCTTGGAAGTCCTAGACAGAGCAATCAGGCAAGAAAAATATATAAAAGGAATCCAAATTGTGGGGGGAGAAGTAAATATATTCATTACCTACAGATAACATGATCATACACAGAAAACCTTAAGGATGCCACTAAAAAATTAATCGAAATAATAAATCCATTTAGTAATGTGGCAGAGTATAAAATTGATTCTGCAAAAATCAGTGATGTTTCTATGTGAAAGCAATTTTGAAGAGAAGGAAATTCAGAAAACTATTCCTTCATAACTATAACAAAAAGAATTAAATAATTAAAAGGTAACTTCACAAAGAAAGAGAAGGACCTAGATGATCAAAGCTACAAGACATTGTCAAAAGAAATAGAAGACACAGGAAAATTGAAAAATGTTTCCTGCTCATGGAATGGAAAAACATTGTTAAAATGTTCCCCAAATACCCAAAGCAATATATAGAATCAATTCAACCCATTAACAAGATCTCACTGACTTTTTTCAAAGAAACAGAACAAAGAATATTTGACATTCATTCATATGGAACCATAAAAGACCCAAATAGCCAAAACAGTTCTGACAAAAAAGAGAAAGAATGGTGGTATCATATGACCAGACTTAAAACTATTTTACTAAAAAGCTATAGTAATTTTAAAAGTATGGTACTGCAATGAAAGCAAACACAGAGACAAATGGAATAGACCTGACAACCAGGAAATAAAACCATACCTAGATGGAAAATTAATCTATGATGAAGGAGTCTACACTGGAAGAAGAGAATGTCTTTGACAAATACTGTTGGGAAAATTGGAAAGCCACACATAAAAGGAAGAAACTAGACCACTATCACACACACAAAAACTATCTCAAAAAGGATTAAAACATGCATATAAGACTGAAAATTTAAACTATATTGAAGAAAATAATAAGCTAAATACTCCACAACTTCAGCCATGTCTTTGTGGACTAGTTTTCAATGGCCAAAGAAGCAAAAACAAATATAAACAAGTGAGATTACAGCACAGTAAAATTTCTGTACAGTGAAAGAATCTATCAATAAAACAAAAAGTCACCCTACTAAATGAGAGAATATATTTGCACATAACACATTTGACAAAGGACTCACATCCAATATATGTAAACATGTCATACAAATCAACAAAAAGGAAAATATTGACCCAATCAAAAAATGGGCAGAAGTGCTAAACAGACATTTCCTCAAAAAAGACATACAAATGACCAATAGGTACATGAAAAAATATTTATCATCATTTATCATCAGGGAAATGCAAATCAAAAACACAAGACCCCATGAGAATAGCCCACATTAAACAAACAAACAAACAAACAAACAAATAATAAGTGTTGACTAAGATGTAGAGAGGATGGAACCTTCTTATACTGTTGGAAATGTAGACAGGTCCTGTTCCTATGAAAAATATTATGGAGCTCCTCAAAATATTAACAATAGACCTGCCATAAAACTCAAGATTTCCATTCCTATGTATCTACACAAAGAATTGAAAAAAAACAAAAACCCTAATTCAAAGGGATACATGTTCTCCTATATTCATTGCAACTATATTTGCAGTAGCTGACTTATAGAAGCAGCTTAAGTGCTCTAAGACAAAGAAGTGAATCAGAAAAATGTGGTATATGTAGTTCTATTTAACTGTATATATGTAGGGATGAGCTCCTGTCATTAGGACCAACATGGACGGAACTCAGAAGGGTAATAGTAAGTGAAATAAATCAGATAGAGAAAGACAGATACAGGATGGTCTCATTTATGTGTGCAATATAGAGGAATGTAACAAAAATTCAGTCAAAATCAACCCAATAATAACTGTTAACATCTGACTGCAAAACTCATGCAGAGAAAGGCACGAATTGGGTGTAGGGGAGAGAAGGAGCCAATGGAACATGGTGGAGGATTGTTGGAAGTGGGAAGAGTGGGAAAGTGCACATTTGTAGAGGTTTGAACCTATGACCCCCAGAGAAGTTACAAAAATTTAAGCCTGTCTTACCTCAATAAACATAATTTTAAAGGAAAAAAAAAATCCCCCCACATGTGACATATGGGTAAACACGGAGGACATTATGCTAAGTGAAATAAGCAATTCCCTAGAGTACAAATTCTACATGAATCACTCATAGAAGTAGAAAGGTAGAAGCCAGGAACCAGGAACTTGGGGGGGAGGTTCTAAGCGGGGAATAGGAAACTCTTGTTTAAAAAGTGCAAAGTTTCAGTTATACAAAATGATTATGTTTTAGAGATTATGTTAAAATATAGTGCCTCTGTTTAACAATACTGTAGTGTGTACTTCAACTATTGTTAAAAGGGTAGATCTCGTTTTATGTGTTCTTACCACAATTTTAAAAAATCAACTGTAAATACTCTGAAAATTTAAAAATGAACTCAAAAACAATTGTACATATACAGTTCGTCAAAGATGGAAGTTAGACTCTATGTTGTCTCATTCTCTACATGTGAGGTAGTGTTACTCCATATATTCTAATTATTTTAAACTGTGTGTTGGAGTTGTGTTGTTGTTAGAGTTTCAGACTACTTCCTGAAAGTAAGGGTGGGAATCTCACCTGAGTCATAGAAGGTTCCAGAAACTGAGAGGCTGATAACTTGAATCAGAGAGATGAGATCATTCATTTCTGCCACTCATTACAATCTCTGAAAGGGCAGAGCTTAAGATATGTTCTTTGTACCAGAGACTAGACCTAAATAAGAAACCTTAGGCAGGAGACTTGAATTGCAGTTAGTGGAGTTCATTCTGGAAACTGTCCCTGTCTTGAACTCCTTACTCTGGCCAAACTAAATTGTCATCTTGAAAAATTGAAGTTCTGTCCCTGCTTGCTTCTCCAGCCTCTCTCCTTTCTGTAACACTGTTATCTAACAACAGTAAATTCCTTTCAACTTCATAAGAAAATCATTCTTTCCACTTTTATCTCCAGGCCTTTGAACATGGCCAACCTTCTGTCCCTGTCCCTCTCACACCCAATCCTGCTCACTGTCAGGTCAATTGAGAACTCACTTCCTCTAGAAAGTGGACTGGGACTAGAGACTCAAGACTTGGCTAGGTTTTCCTTATTATTCTGTTTACCCCTTATTATTCGGTTTATTCTACTGTGTTGCAATTGCCTACTAACTTTCCCCCCCATACTGAAAGCTCCTTTGAACAGAGACAGAATCTGTCTAACATTTGACTTCATGAAACACTCCACATTCAATTTGCCCAGTCAAGTTGTTCCAAAATCCCGATGCACTGAAATTGTGAGATATTAGATGATTTTGCTCTTTTATATAATACAATTTGAGGGTAATTTATCATATTGTGATAGATAGCTAATATACTATCAAAACCTAGTGTCTAAAAACAACTAGCATTTTTGTTTGTTTTGTTTTTCATAGCTTCTATATAGGCTAGTAACTGGTGATCGTTTGTTCTTGGTAGGATCATCAGAGATGGACTCAGTGATATCAGTTGGTAACTGAACTGGTTGGGTAGGACCAGGGCAACTACAATCACATGTGTGGCACTTTGTAGTCTAGAGAGGAGGGTTCAGGGGAACAGAAGACACTTGACTTCTCCAGAATGGTTATCTCAAAGTAAATATTCTTTTACAAGACTAAGAGCTTTCCTTGGAGCCATGAATAGAAGTAAACAGGAAGACCTATACTTAAAGTAGCATAGACACATGTTTGCTATATCTATTATTGAAATGGTCTTAGAACATCTCAGATTCAAGGAAGAGAAATAGAGAGCCCACTTCTTGATGGCATAACTATTGAAGAATTTGCATCTATTTTTATTTATTTTTTTATAAATACTTTGCTATATAGGTAATTATTTCACATCTTTTTAATCCTCAGGGCTCTCCCCTCCCTGATCATTCCCTTCCTCACTTGCCCCCCGTCCCCCCAAGTTGTGAACTTCAGTTTGTTTTTTAGCTTGTTTTGACTTTCCCTCTTAGCCTTTTGTTCGTTTTTCTTATGTCCCACATGTTAGTGCAACCATTTGGATTCTGTCTTTTTCTTTCTGACTTGTTTCTGATAATATGATTTCTTCTAGGTAAATCCATGTTATCATAAAATCATCAAATTTGTCATTTTTAATTGATGAGTAATATTCCATTGTGTATATATACACCACATATTTTTCATCCATTAGTCTGTTTTGGGACATTTGAGTTGCTTCCATGTCCTTGCAATTATAAATAGTGCTGCCAATAAAATTCCGAATACAGGTGCCCCTTTATACCCACATTGAGGGCTCCTTTGGGTAGATTCCAAGAAGAGGGATTGCTGGGTCAAATGGTAGTTCTATTTTCATTAGTTTGAGGGTCCTCCACACTACTTTCCAGAGTGGCTGGACCAGTTTACATTCCCACCTGCAGTGAAAGAGTGTTCCTTTCTCTCCACATCCCCACCAGCACTTGTTGCTGCCTGTTTTTTGTTTGTTTGTTTGTTTGTTTTTGATATGGGTCATTCTTGCTGGTGAGAAGTGGTTTTAATTTGCATTTCTCTGATTGTTAGTGAGGTTGAGCAGTTTTTCATGTGCCTGTTGGCCATTTGTATTTCTTCTTTGGAGAAGCATCTTTTTAGTTCTCCCCATTTTTTGACTGGGTTTCTTGCTTTGCTTTTGCTAAATTATGTGAGTTCCTTATAGATCTTTTTTTAATCAGTCCCTTATCAATTTTGTGGAGGGTAAAAGTTTTCTCCCTCTCAGTTGGGTTTCTTTTCGTTTTGTCTGTTGTCTCTTTTGCTGTATAGAAGGTCTTTAGTTTGATGTAGTCCCAGCTGTTTGTGTTTTCCTTTATTTTTTTGCTGGCTATGGATATATCAAGAAATGGATTTTTGAATTGTAACTCATGGAAGGTTTTGCCGAAGTTTCCCTCTAAGTATTTGTGATTTCAGGTCTTATATCCAAGTCTTTTATCCATTTTGAGTTGGTTTTTGTACATGGTGTTAGGGGAGTGTCTTGGTTCAATTTTTTTCCCATGTCTTTATCCAGTTTTCCCAACACCATTTATTGAAGAGGCTGTCCTTGTTCCATTGTAAGTTTTTCACTCCCTTGTCAAAGATTAGATGACTATATATGTTTGGTTTTATTTCAGGGCGCTCAGTTCTGTTCCAGTGGTTGGATTGTCTGTTCTTATACCAGTACCATTGCAGCTATTTTTAAATCATCAAAATTATCAAAGTTTTGTTTACATATGATAAAATGCATCCATATTAAGTATGCAAATTTGATGAGTTTTAACAAAGGCATGCACCCTTTTACCCACCACCACAATCAAATCACACAATATATGCTTCATCCCAAAAAGCTTCTTGTTCCCTTGCAGTCAAGTCCTTCCCCATTCTTATTTTCCTCCCTCCTCTCCTTCAGTGTTAGACAATCACTGATGTACTTTCATATTTTTCTAGAATTTCATATGATACAGTGTATAGGTTTTTCAACTTAGCTAAATTCTTTTTAAGACCTTTCATGTTGTCGAATATTTCATTTGTTTCTTCTTTACTGATGATAGTGTCCATTGCATGGGTATAGACTTTTTGTTTATGCTGTTATCTGTTGATGGACATCTGGAGTCTTTTCAAATTTAGATTATCATGATAAAGCTTCTGTGAACATTCATCATTATTATCTTGAATACATATCTAGGGGTGGGACTACTTAGTAGTTATATGTTTAGTTTTTTAAGAGACTGTTTAGCCACAAATGGTTGTGCCATTTTACCTCCCAACTGTTGCCAAAAAGGGACCCATTGCCCAATGGCACAGAAGTCAACAACTATATGTCCAGCATTTCAGAAAAAAAAAAAAGGCTTCCTGAAGGATAACCTGACAAGGAGACTAGAGACAAGGGAAGGATGGAGCTTTGGGAAGTATTTAAAGGGTTGGGGCTAAAGAAAGTATATAAACAAGTGCAAATTGTTAGTCTGATTATTTGTTTTTTACTGAATCATGGTATAACTCAAATTTGGGTCCATTACTGAAACAAAACAGAAAGCTCCTTATTTCTAAATGTTGCAAACTTGACTGTGAGCATTTTCCCCCATGTAGAGAGAAATGTGAACACTCTTCTGAGCCTGTGCTTTGAAACACAGTATGTCAACTTATGAAAAATCTATTTTTCTACTTGTTGTAGTTAGGTTAAGATGTTTTTGCCCTGCTGTTTCACTCTTAGAAGCTATGCTGTTCTTGCAAGATAAATAAACAGGAAGGGACCACCACAACCACAATAGTTTCACCACCAGCAACATAAAACTTCTATATATCCACATCCTTGTTCTAACTTGCTAACATATGGTATAGGTGGTCTTTTCAGTTTATTCATTTCAGGAGATGTATAGTGGTATCTCATTGGTATTTGTTTTGTTTTAAGATACAGTTGACATATAACATATTGAGGTTGCATTTCTCTGAACGCTAATGATGTTTAACATTGTGATGTTGTGATTTGTAGTAAGAAAAACAGGTTTCTGCTCTTGTTTCTTTTTTCATGTGTTTTGCCCTCCATGCACATCTCCCTGGAACCCTACCCTCTACAGTCATGGTGCCTGGCCAGCTTGTCTTATTTAGTATCTCTGACAAAACTGGCCTGATTGAATTTGCCAGAAATATAATATCTATTGATTTGAATATACTCATTTCTGGAGGGACTGCAAAATCTCTCAATAATACTGATCTGGTCACCAGAGGTCTCTGAACTGGCAGAATTTCCAGAAATGTTAGGAGATCCTGTGAAAGCCTGCATCCTGCCATTCATATTGGAGTCATGTCTCATCATACCCAGAAGACAATTCTGCCATGGCCAGACTTGACTTCAATTTAGAAGAATTATGAGTTAGATTTTGTGTTCCATTGTAAAGACAATGGCTTCTCCAAATGTAACTGTTGGTAAGCAGGTCAACATTAGTGGAGTCACCCTACTGAAAATAGCAGTCAAAAATCACACTGAAGTGACAGTCTTTTGCGAACAGAAGATTGTGTGGCTGTGTTCATGGATGCAGAGCTTCAATGGCAAAGACACTTTTAAAAACTAGATGCTAGCTAGCCCTGAAGGTTTTTACTCATATAGTATAATATAGTGAAGCAATTTCAGATTACTTCCAGCAACAGTAAAGGAATATTTTAGATGCCCCTGAGGTCTGAGATCAATACTCATCAAACAACTGCCCAATTGTACACACTAAATCCCAAGCTTTCCATCACAGTTATAAAAGGAATCTTTGAATTATAAAGAAGTGTGATACTTTATGTTCCTGGCAGGTAAGTGAAGGAACTTTTAAAAACTTTAGGCATTCCAATCTCTGCCTCTTTCAAACACATCAGCCAAGCAGGTGTTGATATTGGAATTTCACTCAGTAAGGATGAGACCAAAGTCTGCATGTTCTATTGTCTGCATAAAACCCCACACTGGAAGTATATACATGTCATAGACCATGAACTAGAAATAATCCTCAAACAAATTTTCAGCTCTCCATCATTGATTTCATCACACACAATTGTGTTGTTTGCTTATGTATAAGAGAAATATCACCTGTGATATTTTGAGAATACCTTTCTCGAAAATAAAAGATTAAATATTTTTATTTATTTGTAATTGATTACATATATTTCTTTCTTATATTTCTGTATACTCCAAAGTTCTCCTACCACCATGTCACCCATGAACCATCACCCTGATCCCTTGTGCTCATTTCTCCCTTAATTTCACAATCTTTCCTCTCTGGCTATATACTTCAGTTATATTAGCAATGTTAATTTTAACTTCTTCTTGTCCTTCTGTTTATTTTCCTATACCCCACATATGTCAGATCACCTGGCATTTATCTTTTTCTTTCTGACTTATTTCTGCTAGTATGACTCTTAGTTTTATCCATTTTGCCACAAATGAAATGAATTTGTCTTTTTTGATTGTTGAATAATATTCCATTGTATAAATGTACCACAACTTTTTCAACCATTCATCTGTTTTTGGTTTTGGGATTCTTCCCATATCCTGGCTATTGTAAATAGTGCTACAATAAACATCCAATTACAGGTGCTCTTTTGGATTAGTGTTTTTGTATCCTTTGTGAAGATTTCCAGAAGTGGAACCACTGGATCAAATTTACCTCCATTTTTAGCAGTTTGAGGGTCCTCCACACACTTTTCCCACCAGCAGTGTAAAGTGTTCCTTTTTCTCTGCATCCTTGCCAGCATTTGTTAAGATTAAATCTTTTTAAAAGATTATTAATAAATGTAAATTAATATAAGTTTACATTTACATTTATATATACATATATACATATATATGTATATAGTTGTGTAATAGTTGACTCTTGAACTATTCAGGAACTGAGAGCACAAAGTCCTGCACAGAATATAAATTCTGACTCCCCCAAACTTAATTTTAGTCTTAGCTTGGTATTGGGGGGTAATGAGGAACCTGTGAAACTATAAGCTCCTTATAATAAACCTCTATCCACAGATACTGCATCTTTGATTGGTTAAATAATGAATGCAGACTCTGAAGATAGAAAAAAAATGTATACCTCGAAAGTTTAAAATTATGCTATTCAAGGATTAACTGTTTTTTGCTTTATCCCTATTTCTAACAGAGCTCCCCAAATCCTTGACATTTATTAATAAGCTCCAAAGGGGTGTTTTTTGTCAGGCTAATGAGGTGACTTTCAGTAAGTCCAAGGTAACTTAAGGACTATTACTAAGTAAACCAATTACATGATATAAGGGACCCTTTTTTAAAAAAATTTATTTTATTTTACATCATTATCTACCTTGGGGTTCTCCCACCACCTTATCACCTGTGAACTATCATCCTAGACTTTTGTGCTCCTCCCAATCCTGCTTCCCCCCCCACCCCATTCCCCTTCTCATAATCCAAGCTTCAATTTTGCTGAGAGTTAGTTTTAAATATTTCTTATCTATTTGTTTGTTTTCCCTTTATTCTTCATATAAGTAAGACCATCCAATATTTCTCTTTTCTTTATTACTGCTAACATGATTCTTTCTAGCTTCATCCATGTTGCTGCCAGTGAAATACGTTTGTCTTTTTTGATTGATGAATAATATTCCATCATGTACATATACCACAGTTTTTGTGCCATTCGTCTATTCTGGGGCATTTGGGTTGTTTCCATATCCTGGCTATTGTAAATAGCACTGCAATAAACACCTGGGTAGAAGTGTCTTTTTGGATTACAGTTTTTGTAACCTTTGGGTAGATTTCTAGAAGTGGGATTGCTGGATCAAATGGGAGTTCCACTTTTGGTAGTTTTAGAGTCCTCCACACAGTTTTCCATAGTGGCTGGACCAGTTTGCATTCCCACCAGCAGTGAAGAAGTGTCCTTTTCTCTCCACATTACACCAGCACTTATTCTTGCCCATTTTTTTTGATATGGATCATTGTAGTTTTGATTTGCAGTTCCCTGATTATTAGTGATGTTGAGCATTTTTTCATATGCCTTTTGGCCATTTGTATTTCCTCTTTGGAGAAGTGTCTTTTTAGATCTTTTTAGATCTTGAGAAAGACTCTTAATCACATGCCCCACTGGCTCCCACCCTTTACCTCTGTAGGGTTAAAAGGGCTGGAAGTTGAGTTCAATCAACAAAGGTCAATGAGTTAATCATGATTATGTAATTGAGCATCCATTTTTAAAAAGAAGGAGGTTCAGCAAGGGTCCAGGTAGAGGGAGCAGATGTTCCTTGTGCTCCTGTACCAGGTCCCAAGGTCTGTAACAGCAGTTCTTCAGTTGAGTCCTGGCCCTACATATCTCTTCATCTGGCTGCTGACTTTCATCCTTAATATCCTTTATAATAAACTTGTAACTGGTGAGTAAACTTTCTGAGTAGTGTGAGGCCTTTCTAGCAAATCATTAAATTACAGGGAAGGAGTCATGGGGGTTATAATTAGAAGTACAGATGACAACTTGTACCCATGAGTAGCATCTGAAGAGAGAAGCAGTTTTATAGGACTGAACCCTTAACTTATGGCACCTGATATTGTCTTGGGGTAGATATTGTCTTAGAATGGAGTTGAATTGGAAGATTCCCAGTTAAATGGTGTGAAATTTCACACACACACACACGCACACACACACACCTTATAACTGATTTATAAGCATTATAAGCCAATTGTATAGTGTAAAGTACTACTTGGATATTCATATAACTTCTCTTTGGACTATCTTTCCAAATATTTTGGCATTTGTAATTAGTTGTTTTATTTCTTTATCATTACACTTTAGGAACTGTTTATAAGTTCTGGATATCAGCTTTCTGTCAGATACATGTATAGTAACTGTTTTCATCCAAACTGTGACTTTTCATCTTAAAACTTACAAAAGGGCTGACATTTTTAACTTTAATGAAATAAATAATCGTTTTCTTCTTTTTATGACTTTTTTGTTTATGTCATACTTAAAAAAATCTTTGCTTACAAAAGGTCATAAATATTTTTTCAAATGTTTTACTCTAGAAATATTATAACTTTAGCTTTTATGTTTAGACCTAGGATTCTGAATTAATTTTGAATTGATTTTGAATTAATTTTTGTATGAAACACAACCAGGTTAATGCTCCTACTTTTTCAAACAGATATACTGTAGTTAAGTAGCATTTGTTGAAATTACTATTCTTTCTTCACTTTCTTCATTTAATTACTTTGGCATCTAAAACATTTGAATACACACATATGTACATATAAGTGCATGTACACATAGATTTCTGAATTTTTGGTCTTATTCTGTAGATTTATATGTTTATCCTATGTGATCATATTTTAAAACCTCAGAAAACATGTCACAATTCACTGCTACTGAGTTATTCTCATGACATCACACTACTAAGCTCTTGAGGCAGAGTCAACATCATCTGATTCCAGTTCCTGGGACATGACACTCTGTTTTTTCTTACCATCCTGGGCTCCACTCCCTCAAAGAAAACAGATCATAAAAACAATTTTAAAATTAGAAAGGCAGAAGAGATAAGTGAGGAAAACAGAGATGTGGCCTTTTTTGACAGAGTTCTTGTTACTCAAGATAATCTTGGTTTGAATAGATGAAGATGAAGAGGGTAGATTTTTTGCGCCTCTGATATAAAGGAAAAAACCATGACCCTTATAAATAAAGTAGGGGAACAAACCCACTTTTTAATAATATAGCAAGTTATATTCCTATAATATAATATTATAGGAAGTTGGGGTCAATTATAATCCTCTGTACGAATTTGTTACCATATCTGTTTAAATAGGATAACTTTTTTTCTGAATATTTTACTTCACAAGTTTTATTTTCATCTTATTTTTGCAAAAGACCAATTTAATTTCTTCAAATTTTTCAGAAAGTGTTAGGAAAAGACATAGCAAGATTATTTTTGTTTTTCAAAGAGAAATTTGTTGTCAGTAAAATTTCTAATTCACTGGAAGTTTGAACAAATTTGCAAAGTCAACTGGTTAATCAGTTCTCTAGAAATTATTGTGGCATTTAAAAATATATTTAGTTGATTGCCTTAGGGTCTGTTTGTACAAGTAGTGAGCCTCAGTGAAAATAGGTGAAGAATTTTTTAAAATATAAAATGTTTAGCAGCTGTTCATACCAAACAGGTTCTTTATGATGTTGCCAAAATCAGACAACATATTTGGCTTTTTCTAGCACAGAAACTCTTACCTCAATTTCTGCATCAATCAACCTGGCAAAGCTAAGAAAACTCAAGGTCAAATGAGGAAACCCAGCAAATATCTTTCATCTGGCTTCACTGTTTGACCATCAACTGTCTGGCAAGCACCACAAGAAAAACTGCAAAAAGATAAATGATAGGTTAAAGTAAATTTTTGATCATTGTCCTAGGCTCACATAAAAGAAGCAGGCCTCATATTTATTTGAAATTATTTTGAGAATGAATTCAAAGTGCCACAAAGTTGCAAAATGTTTTTTCCACTTAATTTTTTAAATCTTCATGCTTAAACAAAACAAAACAAAACAAAAAAACCTGCTGTTAGTTTTTTTCTCCTGCTTTTGCAATCTATATTAATTTTGTCCCATAATCCCATTTGTTGTTTTTCTAGAGAAAATCAATTAACCAAACAATTCATAGTGAATATGTGATCATTGCAAGTTATTGGCACTTAAATATATGTGTACATACATAACAAATCTATATGAGCATATTTATGGAGATTCAAGTAAGATGGGATATACAACATATCTCAAACTGGTTAATTTTTGGGTGATTTTTAACCAATAAGAAAAACAAAAACCTTAAATAAAAACTAAAAAATATTTCATTTCCTGCATTGGTTCCCTCCCTTTTAAGAAGTTGCTATTAAAGTAAAAACGTCAATCACGAAACATATAACATTTATAAAAACTTATACTCAAGAATAGTAAACAGGTGAATTGCGAAGAGTGTGGTGGGAGGAAGGACCGCCTTACAAATCTTCCTGAAATAAAGGGATGGGTAACTAAGTCAGATGTGACCAACGGAAGTGGGTGCTCCCAGGATATAAGAAATTGTAATGAGGCAGAAAAATGAAAAAGAATGGAGAGGAAGAGGGAGAGCTTTAAAGGTTGAAGGTGTATGATTTTTAAAAAACGGGTTACAATTAAGAGAAAATTGAAAAAAAGCAGGAAGAGTGAAAAGATGGGATCTGTATTGGCTTGTTATTTTGGTTTTGTTTTTGGCGGTTTAGGAGCAAAAA